>CM021102.1:194499999-194539566 GCA_007115665.2 Sequoiadendron giganteum
AGAGAGGAGGGAGGGAGGGATATTTAAGGAGAGAGAGGTGAGATAGAGAGAAAGAAACTAAAGAGGGAAGGGGGAGAGAGAGAGGTGATAGAGAGAAGTAGAGGTGTAATGAGGAAGGTAGATAGATTGAGAGAGGGAAAGAGAGAGGGAGAGAAAACGAGGTATATAGGGGTAGGCTAGACAGAGAGATGTAGAGTGAATTTTGGTGGAAGAGAGAGAGGAGGGAGGGATAGGTAAAGATGGATAGTTGAGATAGATAGAAGGAGAGAGATATAGGTAGAGAGAAGGTAAAGAGAGATAGAAAGAGGGGGAGGGAGAGAGGATAGATAGAAAGAGGGGGAGGGAGGGAGAGATAGAGAGAGTAGAGAGGGAGGAGAGAGATAGAGAGATGTGGTAGAGAGAGAATTAGAGAGGGAAAGAAGGTGTAGATATTGAGAGAGAGGAGGCAAGGAGGGAGAGAGAAATAGGTATAGAGGGATAACTAGGTAGAGAGAAGTATATATGAAAGGAGAGATATAGGGAGAGGTAGGGATGGAGAGAGAGGTGAGAAAAAAATAGAGAGAGGTCTAGGTAGATAGAGGGAGGAGGAGATAAACAAAAAAATAGAGGGAAGGAGAGAGGGAGGAAGAGGTAGGGATGGAGAGAGAGAGGTGAGAGAGATAAGAGAGAGGAGGAAGGGATAGATAGGGAGAGAGGGGTGAGATAGAAAGAGAGTAGAGAGGAAAGGGGAAAGAGAGAAGTGAGATAGGTGATAGAGATGTGTGATGGAGCTTAAAATTAGAGAGATAAGGAGGAAGGTGAAGAGATTGGGATGGAAGGAGGGTGGAGAGAGAGAGATTAATAGAGGGATAGGTTAGATAGAGAGAAGTAGAGAGCAAAGGTGGGTGAAAGGAAGAGAGAGGGAGAGAGAGAGGGGGAGAAAGAGAGGTGAGATAAAGAGAAGTAGAAAGGGAAGGAGAGAGAGAGAGAGAGGGAGATAGAGAAAATTAGAGAGGGAGGGAGGGAAGGAGAGAGAAGTGAGATAGAGAGAACTAGAGAGGGAAGGAGAGAGAATGACAAGATAGAGAGTAGAGAGGGGAGGAGAGAGTGAGGGAAGCAAAGAGAGAGAGAAAGAGAGGAGAGGGAGGGAGGGAGGGATAGGTAGGTATAGAGAGTAGAGAGAGATGCATAGAGATTAAAGGAGAGGGTGAGAGATAGAAAAATATAGAGAGGGAAGGAGGGAGGCAGATAGATATTGGAGAGGGAAGGAGAGAGAGATGGACATGTAGATCTAACTCTCTCTTTCTCTTTGTCTCTC
This sequence comes from Sequoiadendron giganteum, assembly GCA_007115665.2. Lineage (NCBI taxonomy): Eukaryota > Viridiplantae > Streptophyta > Pinopsida > Cupressales > Cupressaceae > Sequoiadendron > Sequoiadendron giganteum. Next base: position 194,501,297 of record CM021102.1, read on the forward strand.
TCTCTCTCTCCCTCTTCTCACTCTATCTCCCATGCTCTCTCTCTCCCTCTCCCTCCCTCTCTCTCCCACCTCTCCTCCCTCCCTCTATCCCTCCCACCCTACCTAGCTAAGTCCCCCTCAATCCAACCCCTTCTCTCCCACTCCCTCTCTCTCAAACTCTCACTTCGACCCCCTCTCCATCTCTCTAGACCCTCTCTAAATTCTCCCTTCATCTAAAGACATACATAAATGCATACATAAAAGCATAATACATATGTACATATAAATTCTTACATCCATAGAAGCATACATGCATACATGACATACATGTACATGAAAATATATCAGCATACATTAATATATTGGAATTTAACATAAAGTAAGACATAACACGAGCGCGTTATAATGCGCTCGCATTATGTGCTAGTAGACATGTTCCTTGCAGAAGCAAAAACCATGTCAAAAGTGAGATATAACGCAAGCACGTTATAACGCTCTCGCATTATATCTTGATTTGGGAATTCTTGAGCCTTAGGCTTGGTATTTTCCTTGGAATACCAACCCAAAGGCTTGGAGGGCATTCCCAACAACCAGAGATGTGTTTTTAAAAAATCCACCATATTTCTCATAATCGAGTTTGTGCTCACCGTCAGGATTGCACGTGGTTCAATATCGAAAAAATCGAGCACATGGGTAATGTTGGGTTATCTCTTAGCTATCCAACGATGTAATTTTTTTCACTTTCTGAAAATGTTAAGTCTTTCATCCATAATTTATTTTATCTGTATGTCTTTTTTTTGCCAAAAAACAGCGTTTGGTATTTTTTTTGTTATAAATTAACCGTTCATCAATTTTTCAAATAAATTACATTTTTAGAAACTAGACTCCATTCTAAAAAATTTAAAAATTTAAAAAATAACAAATCAATTAGTTTCCAAAATTTGTAGGGGTAGCACGGCCAAAATTCTATTTTCAGGATATATCCATTTCACAAATTAGTAAAAAATCAAATATTCATTAAAAAATTATCAGAAAAATTGTGCATCAACTACATACTGTTAGCTAACTTCTAACCATTACGATTTTAGAAATACTAAAAAAAATTCCACCATACGAGGGTCGTACAAGAGTTGGTATGTTATGTTTTTCTAACAAAAACAACACAAATTTGTGTACGTCCCTTGTTTGAACCCCTTAATCTCAATCATTTTCAAAATAAATTAGTAGTTTAGAAAATAGACTCGGAGTACTTGAATCCTTCTTTTTGTTCCATCTCAAAATTTTGAGTCTAAGAATCCTCAATTTCACGTCCAAGGTCAGTATTTCCTGATTTAAGAAAAAAGCTATCCACTTAAGTCCCCTTTTTGGGAACCATCTTGGTGCACTTACCCTATATATATATATATTTGTTAAATATATAAATGATTTAGTTTTTAAATTAAAATGTAATTATTGAAAAAAGGAATTTAATATATATATTTAATGTATATACATAATTATATATGTTTATATAATTGTGTATATACTCTATGTATATGTATTTTAAAATATATTTTCAATAATTTTATTTCAATATTGGTTGTATGTGTATATGCATAAGTAAAAGAATTGATGTAGTTTCTTTGAGTGAATTTTTAAATTGCTTTTAAATGTAATCGAGGAATATGTTTCTTTGAAAAAATTAGTATTTCCCTTCTCGGTATCTGAAGAGGCTTTAGGATTATTTTAATTTATTTATTTTCTATTAGAGCAATTCTAATTACTATGAATTCATTATGAAAGGGAAATGGATTTAGAATATCCAAAATTAGATTATTTCCTGTAAACTGTCTTTCGTGTAATTTCCTTTGTATTATGGTTTGGGGAAGTTGGTTTAGACTTGCTAAGACTTCCAGTAGTGAAAGGGAAATGGGGGTGCGGGGGGGGGGGGAGGGGTTGTGTCTTATTTTGAGTCAACCCATTATTTAAAATATTTGAATCAGATAATTTTTGTATTATAAATAGGTGCATGCATTTAATGCATGTTTAGATAATTTAACATAAATGATTTTGATGAGGGAATATGATTTATGAATAGTTGAAAACGGTAAATTGATTTAAGAAGAATTGATTTTTGTATTGTTGAAAATGGAAATTGATTTAATTTAGATGATTTGGGAAAGTGTATTATTGAAACTCTTGTATTGAAGTTGGATTTTAGTAGATCCGAAGGATAGATTTGTTCTAATTTAAATTGCTTTAAGAGTTTGAATTTTTTTTTAGTATCGTTTTGGGGTAATCGAATAGAAGCGTTTGTTGAGGCTTTGTAAGTCTTCTAGTATAGGTGTGTTAATGTTTAGGTGTTATATTTTATTGTCTTGCCTTTTGTGATTCCCTTGGGTAGGGCGTTGCCATTTTTAGTAAGTCACCCGGTTTCCACGAAAGAGAATGGTTTACCTCCTTTGTATGGAGTGGTTTTGGTTATTTGTTTCCTCCTTAGTTGGAGTGGTTATGTTCCATGTGTTGACATTAGGAGAGTGAATCTTGATGGGGGCTAGGATCAATGAAGATCTGTTGGGTAACTCATGCACCTATGTGGTGACATTTCTCCTAGGTTAGTTGTATGTTGGTTTTGTGAAGTAAAAGATTATGTAACACTGGAAGCAATGTGACATTGCGATTGTTTGGTTCATGTGTTTGGTTGAGTCAGTATGAGTCAGCCAGTGTCTAGAGGTATTAGTTTGACCATGTATCCTTGTTACTCTCTCCTAGCATGGGGGGTGGGCCTATGGGTACCACTTGGTTGGGAGGAACGTGCACCCTACGTCGTTGGGTCCCCCTTTGATTTGTAGATTGTGATGGTGAGATTTCCAATTGGAGAGCTCATGGTTTCCAGTAATGTTTCATGTTTTGTATTTATTTCAATTGGTTCTTGTAATGATTACCCCTCAATTGTATTCGAGATGGTAGATTATGTTATGTAATCACTTTGTATGTATTACCTCATTCAGGGAATGAGAGATGTAATTTGATTTGTTAAAGTTATCTAAAATCTTATTATATTTCTTAATGTGATGTTGTAATTCATCATGAATGAAATGTATGAGTACTTAATCCCTTAAGTAATTAAAATTTTATGGATGTATTTATGATGTATGTATGAGTTTAAAATTAATCTCACTCTCACAGCTTTAGAGGTTGTTGGCAATAGAAAGTGATTTACATGTTTATTATACTTTAAATTAAAAAAATTTGCATGTTTGAGTAGTTAATTGCAACTTCCTCTAGGGTTACGTGGTGGGGCATTACATCTCAAGTGTTGAGTACTGATATTTTTGTTCTATATATTATTTACCAACTTAATGTTCTTCATATCATTTATAACATATCTACTTTCTCAATTCTCTCTTCTCTATTCACAATTTTGTTGTGATATTATGGAGTCTTCATGTCATGCCATGCTATCCAAATGTTTTTAGGAGAAAATAAGCAACAAAGCATATTATAGACAAGATCTAGGTATGGTTTTCACTATTCCTTGTGTGCCTATTGAGGAGGCTATAAGAATAATTGTGGGTAGGGAGTGGCTTCAAAACAACCCCCAACTCTATTTTTTGAGATAGCTTATGCTTTCTTGTCCAATTGCATGGACATTTTGTTGGATAAATTGTTGTTAAAGATGTTGGAAATATGTTATTTTCAGCCTTTCATTTACTCTCTTTCTTCATTGGAGTTGGAACTTGAGCATTATAAATTTGAATTTGGGTTAGAAATTATTGATGGAAATTTTCCCAAATTCGAACTAGCTTATTCTATGGTGCAAGCTCTTGCTCTAGTTGTTAGGAGATGTGGTTTGGTCTGTGACATGAAAAATGAATCACCGTTGAGTATGGAGTTTTGGAGGAAGGATTTAGGTGATGCCCTTTTCTTCTTACTCTTACTTTGTTCAATTCAATTCACCTCCTACTCAAACACCTGACTTAGGGCCTCCATGAACCATCATGACCCTCCACTGCCAGTCTTTGTAATGGTAATGCATTTTTGAAATGAATCGTGTCTATTTTTTTTGGTACACTGTACAACTCTTGTAATATATATTTATGCCAAGGTTTTTGCCATGGTTAGTACCTTTTTGGCTAGCTATGTAGCTACTTAAATTATAAATACGATTTGTAACTCCATTCTTGTAAATATTTTTTACTTTGTTCAAAATAAAAAAAGTGGCTTATAAAACTAAAAAGATATTTATAATTTTTGTATGATTCATTTGTTTACTTCTTTGAAATATATATTTAATATTTTATATATTACTCCTAATTGTCAAGAAAGTGGTATGTGAATAAAAATCGTATAAGTATACTCCACAGAAATATTATTATTTCATAAGTTAATATAACATTAATATACTAAGAAAATTAAAGTTAATGTACAAAAATACTTCACCATTCGATGGATGAATTATCAACATATAGTTTTGATCATAAGTGAGTGAAATTTATTGTGACTCATTAGTGGACATGGATAATGATTAAGATACAACAAGCCATTTAATTCTCTATATTTTTAATACTTTGAAGTGCTTTGCCTGAAACCAAGTTGCCAAATGTCAATCCAAAAAATATTGGCAATGGCTCTCCCATGTGCTCACAAAGTACAAATGCAACAATTGGAAATTTGGATAACCTTTTCAATTAAATTTAATTATTCTTATGAAAATTTAAATTTAAAACATGTAAATTGAAGATAGCGAGATGAAGATCCTTTTAGTACAAGCACCCTAATTTTCAATAGGCTTTGATGAATTGGTAGAAGGTGGATGTTAAGGGTAATAAAAGATACGTTGTGCTTAGGAAGCTTGAAAATACAAAGAGATTAGCCAGAGCATGGAATACAAGTGTGATAGGTGATCTCTTTGAACACAAATAAAAAATTGAAGATGATTTAAAGATTATTGAGAAGGAGGTAGCAAAGCATGGTTTTTCTCTTGCCTTGAAAGTGAAGGAGATAGTGAATCTTGACGGGTTGGGAAAAATTCTTAGAGTGGAGGAGATTTTTTAGCTTTAGAAGTCAAGGATTAATTGGCTGAAGGCAAGGAACAACAATATAATTTTTTTCCACTTATCAACAATATTAGAAGGAATCACAAAAAGATCCTCAAAATTTGGCCCTCTAACAGGAATATGGGGGAATATATTGGAGTAATTAGAAAGAAAGGATTTATTTTTTCAAGGATTTGTTGAGTCTTTGGGATGAACCAAATCTACAAGTGCAAGGTGAGTTTTTGGACAAAATTTCATCCTTGGTTGATGCAGATATGAATCATGGTTTGATGGCCCCCTTTACAATGGATGAGATCAAATTTGGTGCTTTCTCCCTCAGAAATTTGAAGGCGTTGAGACCTAATGGATTCCACACCTGTTTCTTTCAAATATTTTGGGATATAGTTGGTGTAGATATTTAGAGAGCAATAGAGGAATGCAGACAACATGGGACTATGATGAGAGATTGCAATAAGACTTTCCTTGCTCTTGAGCACAAGAGTAAAAATCCCATGTTCTTTTATGAGTTCCATCTCGTAGCCTTATGTAATGACATTTACAAGATCATCTCGAAGGAAATGGCCTCTAGAATGAAGTTGTGTTTAGAGTCCATTGTTTTTGAAGAACAAAGTGGTTTCTCAAGAGTAGGAAAATTATTGATGGTATAGCGCTTTCCCATGAGACCATTCACTACATCAAGTCATGGAAGAAAGAAGGGATGGTGTTGAAACTTGACTTGAACAAGGCTTATGATCGTGTCTCTAGGGTCTTTCTTATTAATGGTAAAATTTGGGTTCTGCTAGGAGTGATGTGATTAGGTGCTCAGTTGTATTTCTTCTACATATTTTTTCAGTGTTGATAAATGGTGTGGCTATGGATTTGTTCATTATTGGTCTAAGGCAAGGTGACCCTTTATCTTTGTTCTTATTTTTTTATCATCGTAAAGGTTCTTGGTTACACCATCAAGAAGGAGATGGAAGTTGGTTGATATAGAGGCTTGCGAGTTTCAATTGGGGTTCCCAATTTGACCCACCTTCAGTTTGTTGATGACACACTTCTCTTTGGGGAGGCCTCAACTAGGGAGGCGAGAGGTATTAAGAAAGTGTTGTAGACTTGTGATTTGGTTGTGTGGTAGAAAATAAATTTCAACAAATCTAGGATCTTCTTCTTAAAGGATTTTTATGTTAGAGTCTCTTGAAATTCAAAGGATTTTTGAGATTTGAGGTTGATTATCTTCCTATTTCTTATTTGGGGATACCCTTGGTTATAAGTGAACTTTGGAATTCAAATGGTGGAAGGTTGTGGATAGGGTGCATAGCAAGCTTTTTTCCTGGAAGGGCAAGTGGCTTATACTTGCAAGCATAATCACTCTTATAAAGGATTCCATTCTTGTTGTTCCCATTTTCACTGTTTGTTTTCCAGATTCCTACCAAGGTTGCTAAGGTGCTTGAGGCCTCCCAAAGGATTTTTCTTTGGAGAAGTTCCAAGGAGGATTTTAAGTATAATTTAGTCAAGTTGGAGGAGGTGTGTAAGCCCAAAATTTTGGGTGGGGATGACTTCAGGAATCTAAAAAAATGAACATAGCCTTGGGTGCAGGGCTAGCTTGGCATATTTATGAGGAGAAGGATAGGTTGTGGATCAAGGTTGTGCAAGACAAATATTTGTAGAATTTCCTTGAAAATCTTTTAGACCACTCTATTGTCTTATATAAGGCATCCAAAATTTGGAATTTCCTGAGAAGCTAGTGCAAGCTTATCAGGTTTAATACCTTGTGGAGAGCTACAAGAGGGAACAAAATTCATTTTTGGAGGGATGATTGGATCGAGGATCAACCCTTCCATTTTTACCCCCTTGCTAATGTTTGGATTCTAATGTTGGGTGGATGGTTGAAAATTATTTTTATGGGAAAGGAGGGCATCCACAATGGATTTCCCTAGTGCTTCCAAGTAATGAGATTCATGAGAGGTGGTGAGAGATTCAAGCAAGATTAAATATGTGGCTATTCTCAGAGGAGGATAGATTGTTTTGGAAAGGTAGTGGGATTGGATTTGTCTCCTCTAGGTCATCTTATAATTTTCTTTATTGCTAGGGCAACACCATTAGACTAGATTTTTCAAATTGAATTTAGAATAATATGGGGCTCTTGGAAGCCAATTCATTTTTTTGGATTTCTTGGAAACATCAGGTGCTTACATGGGATAGGTTGAGGGTGATGGGGTGATTTGGTCCTTCTAGGTGTGTTATGTGTAAGGCTAGTTGTGAGGATAATGATCTTTTATTTCTTCTTTTCTCAATGGTGGGGGAGCTTTGGTGTAGATTGATCAATAAATGGGGGTTGATGTGGGTCACTCCTTATAATGTGTCAATGTTGGTGGAGAGTTGAACTCTCAAGATTGCAAGTCCAGATCTCAAGTTCATTTGGAATGTTTCCCCTATGATATTAGTGTGGAACCTCTAGCTTGAATGTAATAGAAGGAAATTTTTCGATTAGGAGAGAGGGGTTGATAAAATTTGTGATGGGTTTAAGAACATGATCGATGAGCTTGGGAAGGTGCATCACAAAGAGGATTGTAAGGTGTTGGAGGAGGAATTTAAATGAGCCAATTGGTGGCCTAGGTTTAGTTGGCTAGGTGGGAAAATAAGTGAGGATGTTGTTCAACTGATCAAGGGGGATAGAAGCATGTGGTCTTGCCCGACCCCGAGTTGGATTAAACACAATTTTGATGGGGCCTTCAAGGAGAATCTAGGTAGAGCAGTTAGGGGCGAGGTGTTCAGGGACCACAAGGTCCAACCTTTGGGAATATATGACTTTGATTATGGGTTAGACTCCAATGAAATCACTAAACCAAAGACATTAGATTTCCATAGTCCATGTCATTAAAGTATGTTGTTTCTGGATTTAATTGTGTATTTGTTTTTGGATCAACGTTTTGGATCACACTCAGTGAACCTTCATCTCTTTTTGTATCCTAATGATGGATCACTGAGTGTGATCTGAAACATTGATCCAAAAACAAATATGTAGTTGAATCCAGAAACAACATACTTTAATGACATCACTAAAGCTAGAAATATTTGGAAAGGGCTACAAACCACTGGCAAGGAGGGTTGGAAGAAACTTTGGGTTGAAGGAGACTCCACAATTATTATCAGTATTATGAATGGGAACTTCTCTAAGAATTGGAGGCTTGATTTGTTGCCCGATGAATACAAAGGATTAGTTTGTGGTTTTGAAAATGTCAAATTATCTCATGTCAAAAGAGATGACAATAGAGTTGTGGATTGGGTAGCCAACAAAGGAAATGACATGGAAGATGGTAACAACATTGGGCTTAGATGGAAGGATAATTTCCCAATGGATGTGATTAGGTTGCTACATGAAGATATAAAAGAGCATCTTCTTGATTGAGCGGTGTGGAGGTTGCATAGTTTTTCTTTTGTCTATGATTGGTTGTTCTAGTTGGTCTATCTCTCCTTTATGTAACTTCTTTCTTTTCCAGTTTGTTAGCGACACGGTCTCATCCTTGTCTAGTACAAGTGTTTGTTGCTTGCCAAGTTTTTCTCTATTGGGGGGTCAGGTTGTGTAATATTTTTAAGCTCCTGGACCCTTTTTCCAAAAAAATTAAACAAAAAATATATTCATAAATATTTATACATGTAGTAAAATAAAAGTGGTGTATACATACATCTTGATTTATTTATTTGAAAATTTATAAAAGACAATTTAATTAATTAATCTTAATTATTACAAAAATCATTGGTTGCATAAAATAATTTTTTCACATCAACCTTAAAATCTCTTTAATTTTTTTATTAATGTAGTAAATTTTTTAACATCATTATACTAAAATAATATTTTGTTCATATTTCACTCAAATAATTAAATTTAAAAGTGTTTATATATTTAGTTTACTATTTTTATTTTTCAATTTGAAATATTAATTTAAATATTAATATTATTTTACATTAATAGTAATATTGTTTTACATATTATTTTAAAAAATCTTGCTTACATATTATGATTAACCAGCTAACCTTAGTAACTATGGTACTTTATTAAATAAAATTATTATTATTCTCTTCACATTTATTTTTACAGGAGTTTGTTAACTTTTACAAGTTTGCAAGATTTAGGTAGTATTTAATACAAACTTAGTTATCAACCATTTTTTTCATTCAATCTCTTTGTGTTAACAAATGACTCTTGAGAATGACATTTGAAAGCAACCAAAAATCCTATGAGGCATTAGAACAAACCAACCAAGCCTTATTAAATGCAGTTTCCCAACTAACTTCACAAATACAAGAACTCAAATGACAAGTTATAGATAAAAGCAATCACACTAATGATGAAACATCCCATATGAATGAAGAGGACATATCTCATAGTAACTCTAAGCATATGGAGAAAAAAAATAAGGAAAAGAAAATAATAAAAATACAAAAATAAATAAACAGAAAAACATGAAACTATCGATGAAGATTTAAGTTCCAATGATTCTAGTTCTAAATTATCATATAATAATAGTAAAAGGAAAACACAAACAAAACTAAATAGTTATTCTCACAAAATAATGGAGAAGTTGGAATTGAAGAAGCAGAGTAATGGTTAACTAATCCTAATAGATATTTTGAATTACAAAATACTAGTAGTATTGTTAGAACACAAATTGCCACGTACCAATTAAATAATAATGCATTAAACTGATACCAAGATACCTTACTATTCCTCAATTCACAAACATACAAAATTAAATGGGAACAATTTAAAATTGTCTTCCAATAGAAATATATTTTAGATCATTCTATACAAGAGCGACAAAATGAATTCTTTGAACTCAAACAAACGTAGCAAATTGTAAATGGATATAATCAAAACTTTGAATGATTAAATTGCTTTGTGTCATTTACAGAAGGTAGAGATCAATTTGTATGATTTGTAACTAGTTTATAAGATGAATATAAAGCAAATGTTTGGTGTGAAAAACCTATAACAGTTGATGAAGCAACTCAAATGGTAAAATAATTTATTTTTTTTACAACAAAAATAAGAGAAATATACAAGGAGACATAACGATCTTTTCTCTAAAGTAAAAATTAGAAAAGATCAACCATTTCATAACGACATTAATTTTTATACAATTGATATAGCCACACCTAAACTTGATAGTTCTTTTAGAATAAAACCACCATCAAATTACAAATGTTATATTTGTGGAAGAAATCATCATGCCAAGGATTGTCCTAAAATATCACATCAAAATTTTCAACGTCCTCACAACCAATTAAACAATTCCACAAAACAAAAAATGAAAATTTATGTTTCTGTTGATACAAGAACTATTCATTGTCAAATATATTTAGTAAAAATTAAAGGTAAAGTCAATAACCAAAATGTAGTTTTTCTTGTAGATTCTGGCAGTACTCGTAGTTTTATTTCTCCTAAATTAGTGTCCAAATTAAAAATTGTATCTAGAGACACCCATGTTGATGTTGAAATGGTTGATGGTAGAACCTTTAAACATACTATTGCAATTATTGAGAATCTACCTTTTAAATTAGACAATTTTGAAAAGCAAGACCATTTCTACATGAGGACATGTCAAATTTTATGGGGGAGAGAAGACCACTTAATAGTAAAACTATTTCTACCATGCAAGTTAAATGTAGTGTTCAAAAAGATTGCAAACTTTTTTGCACTATGTTAATTTCAACATTTGAAAAATTTAAACTAGACATTAATGTTAAACTTATTATTTAAGAATTTAAAGATGTCTTTTCCTCCTAGATGTTTGGTGGAACATGTTATTAAGTTAGTTCCAAGAGAAGAATTAATTTCTAAAGCACCCTATCACCAATCTATCCTTGAATTAGTTGAATTAAAAGTCCAATTAACACAACTACTTAAAGAGAGAAAAAATTGACCTAGTGTTTCTCGTTGGAGTGCTTCTGTATTATTTGTTAAGAAGAAAGATGGAACCATGCGACTATGTATTGATTATTGATAACTTAATTAACTAACCATATAAAATAAGTATCCTTTATCTCAAATTGATGATTTTTTGGATCAATTAAATGGTGCTAAATGTTTTACAAATTTGATTTACGATCTAGTTATTGTCAAATTCGTATCAAAGAGTAACATTTCTAAAACCACTTCTCAAACTCATTATGACCATTATGATTTTGTTGTAATCCCTTTTGGATTAACTAATGCACCTACAAATTTTATGGCACTAATGCATGATGTTCTTCATCCATTTTTATATGTTTTTTTGTGATTATTTACTTAAATGATATTCTAGTATACTCAAAGAATGAAGAACATGAACATCATCTTAAAATTGTACTATAAACATTATGAAAAGATAATTTATATGCAAAACTTAGTAAATGTGATTTTTTCAAATCCGAAGCACCTTATTTAGCTCATGTAGTTTCAAAAAAGGGCATTTCACCTTACCTTGCTAACATTGAAGTAATTCAATATTGGCTTATACGCAAGGATGCCCATGAAATCACTTTTTTTAGGATTATAAATTTTATCATAGATTTGTAAGAAATTATTTTTAAAAATTTGCACCTTTAACAAATTGTAGTGACCCTCCTAATGACACATTTATTTTAGCTATTTTGTGACACTGTTAGTTGTTAGATGTTTGACATTATGTTGGTTCGATCCTTTATGTCATGGTTTACATGACCAGTTGTGAAACTCAGCTGATGATACACTTTACCTTATGATGTGATGACGTTATATGATGATTATCTATATTGTTCTATTATATACATGAGGATATTATGTTAGTTATATGTTTACGTCAGTTGGTGAAGGAGACAATTTAGCAGTACTCATCAGTGAGTTCCCTACTACATCACGATTCTTCTTCACGGTGTGTTTTCATATTTATACATGTTGTTGGATTAATCGTACAGGGTTATGCAACTTTCAGGTACATGCATCGACTCCACCTGCTTGTCAGGTCTGAGTGTGCCATAAGCCAATGGAATTATCGATGGGAGATGGACTTGTCCTCTGTCCTTAGCCATCATTCTGAAAAGAATGAGTGTTTGTCGTTACCCTCTTGTCATGTCACATGTTCATCGTGTGGTTGTAATCGTTTGTTAATGTTGAGTTTATAATGCATTTATTATGTTAATTTAGATTATTTTAATGTTTTAATTAAAATAGTAATGTTGCTTTATTGATTTAATGATATAATTAAATTAGAAAAGCTATTTTAGTTTAGTAAGTGATTAAATTGAAATGTTAAAATATCTTGTTTCGAAAAGATCATTTATTTGCAAATTGATTTGATTATTCATTTTGACGTTTTCAAAAACGAAACTAATAGTTGTGATCTTAAGTTGTAATTATCTTGTTTTAATCATAAAGTGGTTACTAAGTTTAACTGATGCATGTGTTGCATGCTAAAAATAGAGAGTTAAAGTTTGTGACCTTGGAAAATGGAAAAGGATATAATCTTGAAAAAATCATTCTTGGACACTGTTTTTTTATTTTCGAAAGGTAGGAAGGAAAAAGATTGCTTCTCACATAGAGATATTTTCTAGAATTTTGATTTGGAGTTGATTAGAGAAGCTGAAAATTGTTGTTAAAGACAACGTTCACATTGTGGAAAGTTGAAGGTTTGAAATTGTTGTGATTTGCGGTTATCGTTCTCCTTTTCCAGGGAAACACTCTTAGGTTCTTTTCTTGTTAAATTTTCAAAGTGTATTTCACTATGATCATGTCAAATTTCTGCTATGAAAATTTCGTCTTCAAACCCTGCATGCACAATAAGAAAAGGATACGCTAATAATCAATAAATACTTGAATTAATCTGAAAATAGTGTTCAGGATATCATGAAAGAAATCAGCACAATAAGAAAAGGATACGCTAATAATCAATAAATACTTGAATTAATCTGAAAATAGTGTTCAGGATATCATGAAAGAAATCAGTTTTTGCTTATCTCTGCTTTTGAACCTGGTCTCGTATTTGTGTTATGTGGATTGTTGGTGAATGAATATATATATATATATATATATATATACATCAACTTGTGATTTACATACATTACCTTTTTACTGAATCGGTGATGAACTTTAAGAAATAGGGTTTGGCTGCCTTAATTCTCTCACTGTGATTAATGTTTTGTCCTGTGAAGGCGTCAGTATGTTTTTCCTTTTACCTGCATTAGTGTTCTGATAGGCTTATTAGTGTTGTGCTTGTAGCTTGTATCGTTCTACGAGTCGCCATCTATTATTTGTTAAGAGTATCCTGGTCACTGTTTTGGATATATTATATTCACTGTGCGTTCCTTATCCCTTCTACTGACTATTATAGTCAAGATCTTCCTATTGGAGAGAGCTGGTAATCTTTTATTTTAAACTGTGTTTAGTCATGGGTCCTTGGATGTTGTTTCTATTTTCACCTTCCATGCATGGCCGGTGGGGATTTGGTATTCTTTTTTTTAAATGATTCTAACCCTGCTCTTTTTGCGTCGACCTTTGCTAATTCGGTTTCTTTAGATCCGATTACCTTCCATATTTTTTAGTGTGTCTGCTTTACCAACCCGTGATCGAGTGTTATCTCTATTGCATGCTTGCATTTATATCTTGAGTCGTTAACTGTATTATATCTGATTGAGGTGTTGCTCTCACCCATTTGTGATCCGAAGTGTTCGGTTAAGTATCTGTTCCCTGTCTTCTTGCATGGCGGTGAGTGACTGGTTACTACTGACCTCCGCAATTCTGTTGATCCCAGTAGACTCCTAATCTAGACTTTCCTGTTTTCATTGTCTTCGTACGTGTATGGTTGTGAGTGTTTGGTTTCTGTAGAAGCCGCGACCCTGTAGTTATCTAGCCTTGATCTTTTTGTTAGATCTTTATGTAAGTATTTCTATTGGTCTCTTCTGCCAACTGACCTGTGAAGGAATTCGCACATTTGGTTCGCTATTTCCTACTTTTATAAACCTCTGTGAGGGGTTGCTTGTTCGATCTGGGTTCTCTTTGTATACCTGTTATTGCACTATGTTGTTTATTCATCTCACGCTTATGGTGTCATCCGCTGTTTACCTCTAACTTTATTTTGTTTTGGAATTATTTTGTACAACTTCATCTGCATATGTTCGACCTCTTATCTTCATAGTATGTCAACATGCACATATATTGCAAGTTGTCCCTGTGTGTGACTGTGAATAGATATATTCATGCTATGAAATCTCGTGCGCCTCCGTTTATAGCTTATCTTACATGCAAGTGCATATTTGCCTCATTAAGTGCTCTTGTGTGAAGTTGTCGAATCTCTCCTCTCTGCTGTTGTTCTGAGTTGATAAATGTATATACTCTTAGCTCGGCGTCGGTGGTCTATAACTTTCAGTCTCTTCTTAAGATTTTATTTATGAGAATGCAGTCCACATGCAATAATCTTACGTCAACTCAACTTGTAGCATGTCAACCGAATGAAGACTTAACTATAAGTGATGGTAGTTCAAACTCTGTCCTTTTTCACCGTTGCAGCTATAGTTAATGATTACTAGTCTTGAGTTAGATCTTTGATTCAAAATGACTTTTGATTTAGTTTGAGTCACTGTGAATTTGTTAGGATCAGCGTTTGATAAATTAAAGTTAATCTGTTCTATCATTGGATACCGCTTATACAAATTCACACTCTCTGCACCTATCACTCAATGCATGTATGATAAGATGTGTCTCTTGTGAACAACAGTTGACACTTTCACTTAATGTTTGGTTATCGATACATATGTTGCGTGAGATATTCGATTGTGTGTGTAATTAAATTTAAACGCTTGCGTACAATTATGTATCATATGATGTATATATGTCTTGCTGGTAATCTACAGTATAAGAGTTCTAGGTAATGTATTGTGGTTAGGTTTAAAATTAAATATATATAGTTTAAATATGTATTTGTTGTTATATTGTAATATATACTATTATAAATAAAATTGCCTTATGTGTTAGTGTATATATTTATATGTGTATGAATAAATTTTATATATATACACATACACATATAGATATATTCATGCATATGTATTATGTATATATATTTAATGATGTCTTCCGTCTTTGTGAATTATTCAACTATGGGAATAGGTGATTGGGATAATTAAATAGAGACAATTGAATTACTTTAATCGAATAATGAAGGGAACTGTTAGAAATATAATTAGATAAACTGGATGGATTAATAACCCTTTTTAATGATGTTTCCCCATGTAGCTTTACTTTTAATATCGAATTCATTTGTAATATGCAATAGTGTAACCTATCATGCTATTAGATATAAAATATAGTAATGGAAATAATGTCTCTTTCTTATTAAAACGGTGATTGTTCTCTTGTTGTATCAAATGTATTGACATGGCCCATGCAATTTTTGTGTTCTTATGAATTTTACTTTCGGACATGTTGATTACTCTAGAGTGAAGTTGAATTTGTTCGTGAGAAATTTTTCTTGCTTGTATTGTGGGTTATTGTGTTGTAAATGTCCTGGTACGTGCTCGACTATCTTGAGTCTATGTGGAAAGAAGTATTCTTTTGCATACAAGTTGGTGTTATTGTATTATCAGATTGAGAGTTGGTACTTATGTGGTGTGGCTCCCATTAGGGGCCGGACCTGAAAGTGGTTGCATGGGTAACCTCTCAAAAGTTGGTATTTATGTGATAACCTTAACTAAGGTACTGGGAGTTTTTCAGTTGTGATGTCATGATTGTCGACTTTGTGTTGTATGTTGTCACTTTTGTGGTCTGTATGACTTGAGGACCTATTTTATCTCCTAGCACGAGGGTGGGCTTTCGAGCTCCACACGGTTGGGAGGAACATTCCACATTCTCCATTGGGTCCCCTACAGGTGTGTTGTTCATGATAGGATTTCTTGGTTGGATCCAGAATGCACAGTGGTTGCGGAGCATAGTTCTTTTGACGAGTTCGTGGGCATGGTCATCTTCTTTTCTACATCTTATTCCTTATTGTATTACACTCATGATGTACATGAGATGCTTTGTATCGATACTTGTATTATTCTGAGATTTGTCACAATTTCAATTATTGTATGTAGCTCTTATTGTATATGTATATCTGGTCACGACTTCTCATGAATCTATTTATTTATGGTTATTGTGGTATTTTGATGTTATTACTTAGTAGCGTAGTTGTGGAACCCTTTAACATTTTTGTTGTTGTCACATGTTATCTTTTAAAAAATAAAATTAATTAGTTGTTTTATGAGAATGCCATAACGTTTTATGGGTTCCACAGCGGGGCGTTACACAAATCTAACAAAGAGGGAACTATCAGAGAGATGGAGGTGAAGAGAATAGTGCAGGAAATAGGCAACAAGCGGGAAACAGGTTGGATTTTGTTGTTTGAATGCAACTACGGGAGATGGAGGTGATATAGCTAAGGGAGATGGAGGCGCCGTTGAGGATGAAGACCCAGATGGGTGGTCTTTTGGTCTCTCAGCACTGGTGTCTAGCACGTTGTTGGGAGGTGTGGATTTTGGCTCTCTTTTCCCTTTGGGGGGCTGTTCAGGATGGTGCAATCGGTGGTGCTGGTGAGTATTTTCCCCTCTGTTGCCAGGATGGAGGTTGTTCTTTGCCTTGCTTTTGGGTTGCCTACCTTTTTTGGGAGACCTTTGGCCTCTTTGAGGAATGTTGGGTGCAAAATGGACTGATCTTTGTTCCTATTCGGCGTAGTAGGAAGGCTTGGTGGTTTCTCTTGCTTGTTTATTCTATTTCTGGCCTCCTCTTGGGTGTCTTTTTCTTCTGCCTATAGCGTGTTGAGTGGTTGTTGTTGTTGGGTGTTGTGGCTCTTGGTGTGGGTGGAGGTTGTTCTTCCCTCTTACCCTTTTTGCCTGGTGTTTTGTTTGTGATGCCTTCCTTGCAGCTAGTGGGTGTGTGCTCAAGGTTCTTTAGGGTGGTTTGGTGGTTGGATGGGCCTTTTATTGTTCCTATTCCATGTAATAAGAAGGCTTGGTTATTTTTTATGCTGGTCTATTCTCCTTCCTGGATCCTCTTGGTGTCCCTCATCCCCTTCCGGCTGTGGGTTTGGTGGCGCCCTTTTGCGGGTTCTTTCCCTTGGAGAGCTTTGGCTTCTGGTTTCCCTCTCGAGGAGTGATGGTTTCTGCTTCAATTTTGTGTTTCCTCCTCTTGGTCTAAGGAGGAGTTATTTTCTGGGTTTCTCATCTTGTTGGTTTTGTTTACCCAGTTGAGTTTCCTGTTGTTTGGTGTTGTGGTGGATTTTTGGTTGTTGTTTCTACTCCCCCTTTGTTTGGGGTTGCAAATTTTTTTGTTTGGCCTTTTGGTTGTGACCCCCTCTATGTTGGTGAAGTTTATCTTCATGCTGGGAGGTTGTTCTCTACCGATGGTTGTTTTGGGGCTCTGGTGGGAGATGCCTATTCTTTTTATGCTTCGTGGGTTGGTTGATGTGGGTTTGTTGTTAGCTAGGTTTTCTCCGTTGGCCCTTTTCTTTTTTGTCATGTGTCTTATTCCTCCGTATCAGTTCTCATGGCTCGTGATGCTTAAGGAGGATATGGTTTCCCTTCCTACTGATGTCAGTTGTTGTCAGGTTTTTCATCTTAAGTCTCCTATAGAGGGGGAGATTGTTCCTTTTGAGGTGGAACCCTCTTCTATTGAGGTGAAGATGGTAGCTTTCTTGTTGAGGTGGAGCTTTGGTGGGCAAGAGTGTATCGATTTTGGTGGGAAGGTTCTCCTTTTCTTCCTCTCCGCCAGAGGGGAGCCCTTTCCTTTAGAGGTGGATGTTAGGATGGTGTTGCAGGGAGGTGAACAAGTACTCTATTTGTCTAGATTTAGTTTTGGATGATGAGCAAATAGTTTGTGGTATATTGGTTGTTTGGATGCATGACTATTTCAAGAGGTTATTGTTGGTTGTGATTAAGGGTTTGATTTTGTCTTACACCATCATGCAAATTATCTTTTTTGGCTTAGGGGTGTCTTTCTTGAGCGGTTGGTTTGCTGATGCCTTGCAGATGCAGGCGGGTTATGTTGTATCTAAAAGGGTTACTGGTCTCGATTAAAACCAAGTTGTTAAACGGTCTCTTGCCCTTGCTTGTCTGTTAGATGAAGTATGTGTAGTCTCGATCTATCTTTAGTGGCTGTTGTGGGGCTACTGATGGTTTATAATGTATTTTAATTACAACTTGCATTTCTTTGTTTTGGGTTCTAGGCCCCATCAAAACCTGTTTTTTACCCTTAATAAAAAGAAATCTAACAAATAAATTACAAAGGTTTCAATGGACTTTAGACTATGACAAAGAAATTAAAATCTTGAAAACATTATTACTACATCCATAATTTATACTTCAAATTTTAGTTTAAGTGGTCTATTGTAATTACATAAGCATCTGGTATAGGTATAGGTGTTGTTTTGATGGAAGACAATTATAAATCAAGAAAAATTTTACCTGCTAAAAATAATTTACCCTATTCATTATCTAGAACTACTTGGAACAATTCATGATTTAAAATTTTGGCAATATTATTTATTAAGAAACAAATTTATATTAAAATTGGTCATCGTAGTTTGCAACATATTTTAACTCAACCACAACTAAACATGAGAAAGAGAAAGTGGATGGAACTATTAACAAAATATGACTTTACTATTAATTATGTCCCAAGTAAAGAAAATGTAGTGGTTGATGAATTAAGTAGAAAATAAGTATGTGTGAATTTCTTAACCTTTGAAAGAAGTCAATTTGAAAATGATATTAAATCTAGGCTACCTTTTTATAGTTATTTTCAATCATTTTATGAGGGATTGCAAAATAAATATCCAAATGATGATTGTTGAATCGTATACGATAGATAATAATGGCCTTTTATATTATAAAAGTCAATTATGTATTCTTGATTTACCCACTATTAAAAATAAATCTTGAAGGATTCTCGTGCTATACCTATATTAGGGCATCCAGGTTTTCAATCTTTCAATGAAACAAAATTTCTTTTTTGCTTCAAATAAAAATTGAGATTCATACTTTTGTCCAATAATGTTTAGTTTGCCAAAGAGTTAAAATCCGAACAATGTAAACCACCCAATACTTCACAAACTTTATATATTCCTCATTGGAAATGGGAGTCTATCAATATGGACTTTATCATTGGATTACTACAAACACGTAAAGGACATGAATTTATTCTTGTAGTAGTAGATAAATTAACCAAAATGACATACTTCTTGCCCATCAAATAAAATATTTTGCCTCATATATTGCTCAAATATTTGTTAAAGAAATAATTAAACTACATGGACTTCTAAATAATAGTGTTTTAGAGCGAGATCCTAGATTCACCTCTTCCTTTTGGAAATCTTTTATTTCTTATAAGTTGGTGTTGATTTAAGTTTTAATACTACATATCATCCTAAGTCAAATGGAAAAATTAAATGAGTCAATAGAATCTTATAATACATGTTAAGAATGTATATATTATGGACAAACCTTAGTCATAGGAAGATTATTTACACTTAGTGGAGTTTGCATATAATCAAGGATACCATTCAGCTATCAAAATGTGAACCCTTTCAAACTATATATGGTCAAAATTATAATACTATATAATGTTATAGAATTATTTATCCAAATAAAAAGACGAGTCTAACAATTAAATGAAGTTAAATAATTATTAAATGGATAAAAAAATATGTTTCCAAAAGTGAAAATAATTTATCAAATATTGATATAAAAGAGTAATTAGAGAAGATAATATAAATTATTTACAAATCTTGAGGGTAGAAAGGAAATGAGTTTATGAGTGAAAAATATATTACTCAAATGCCAATTGATTAAAGAGAATAACTAAGCACATTGGTTGAATAAGTACCTACTTAAATATTATAAATATATGTAATTGATAAGTGGGATATCTACCCACCAAAATATTATAAATATATGTAATTGATAAGTGAAATAAGGATATAGCGAAGAATTATCTTTGTTGGTTTGAGGGATAAATAAGAAGTCAGCAAAAAAGTAGGGGACACGTAGTGTGTCTAACTTGAGATACAAAGTACACTTGAGTTTGTTGTGACTAAGTCTTTGATGCATAAACATGCATTGTGTTACATAGGATCTCTATACTGTGTCACAACTTGGGATATCATGATCAAATGACTTGAAGATAAAACAACCACTCAACATATATTGTATTTTTTTGTCTTATTGAAATAATTATTTGATATTATTTATAATCTTTGTACCTGAATTTATTTTATTTATGAATGTAATATTTTTATAATAAAATTATTACTCACAATAGTCAAGTTTTATTTGAAACCAACTTCTTTATTTAAATAAACTGATTTGAAAGAGAAAAAGGTAAAAACAAATACAAGTAAATACAAGAATGAAAGAAAGGGTGATATACCAAAATAGTATAATTACTTCCCAAATAAAATGACATACATAAAATACTAAAAAAATAGTATTTAATTGTTAATAATTTCAATTGTCTAATTAGAGTTGCACATGCAATCAAAGAATGCAAAAAAATATTTTATTGCTATCTAAAGTGTGAATGAAAGAGAAAAGGGTAAAGATAAATTCAATAAATATACAAATTAAAAGAAATGTGAAATGTCAAAATAATGTGAATGCTCTCAAAAAACACAGATATGTAGAAAATAATATATAAACTAAACATTCAACAATAAACTATTCATATTAAAGATAAGATTTTAACATTCCAAAAAAACTAAATCATCCACATAAAACTCAAGATTAAAAAAAATGAAAAACCCACATATCCCTTATTCAATGCTTTTGTAAACAACCAATAAAAACCTTTGAAGATTGTAAATTGAATGAAATAAATAAATAATGGATCATATTCACTGTAGAAACTACTACTTATAAAGTTAAAATGCTTTGTTTATTTACTTACATCACAATAGGCCCTGAAATGGTAATGTGAATCTTTTCGAAAACTTCATTTAATTAATGGCCTTGTCTATTTATCCTTAAGAACATTATTATTCTTCACTTTTGATGAGGCATCTTTTCAAGCATAAAATATTCTTATCTTTTAACTTCAACTTTTTCCAAATGAGATGAGACTTGTTGCTTTTTCATGATTTATGTTCCATATTTTAATTAAAGTACCACCTTTTTAAAATATGAACATATAAAATTATAGTATCACGCATATAGATTTTACCTTTAGTTTCTCTCATTTTTTTCTTTGGGTGAGCACCACACCTTTTTCCCTCTATTTGAATTTCCTTGTATAGATAAGAGAGGCCAAGGGACTTGCACCCAACAAAACCTCATGTAAAATTTAACAATTTCTCATTCAAGGTGAAAAGAACCTATAACTTGAAGATGGTGAGTTGAGCTTTCCAACATTAAGGCTATCACAAGAGGGTAGTTCAAAGTAACAAGAAATCAATGAGAGGCATGAATGGGTGTGGTAAAATTGATTTCAAATCCCACCCAAATACTTTCAAGGTAGTATTGCTTTGTTCAAGTGTCAAAATCATACTAATAACCAATCCCAATCAACTGTCAAACACATACCACACATGTCTTCTTTAAGGAAGCGGGTAAGGGTGCCCTAAGCCAAGTGACCCGACATCGAGTGTTGCATGTTTTTGAGTGGGGAAGATTATAAGGAGTGGTGTGCTCTCTCGGGGGTACAATAATAAGTTTGTGCACTAGGGTCGGTATGGAGGTTCCTTGGTATTAGGGTACTAGGCATGGGGCGAGTGCTAGCTTGGGGTGAGCTAAATGAGTGCCAAGGTAAGGGCAAGCTTGGCATGGGTTTGGAACTCATGATAGGGGAGCCACTTCAACTTGCTAGGGCGATCTCCACACTTGTTGGGTGTCAGTTCCAGGTCAAGTTACATAGGGGCAGCTTGAAGGACAAGTGGGGATGTGTTGGGGAGTGCATTGGAGTGTGGGGTGCACCTGTGGAGTGGTGTCAAAGTACCAAGGCATGGAATTAGGCCAGATTGCAAAGGAGTGCATGGGGTCCAAGTGGAGCACCAAGTTGCAAGGAAATGCTATGCATGGAGACAAGGTCATAGAAAAATTAAGCTATCTTGTGCCTAGTGGGAGTTTAGGTCTCGGAGAAATATTTTTACTACATGGAGGATGAAAATAAGCCAAGAATCAAGAATAAATAAATGAGTGATAGGTTGATGTGAGCATCCAAGGTCCAAGGGAATGGAGAAAGGTTATGGGTCAGACACAATGAGGGAATGATTAGGTCATTGGCCTAGGAAAGGAACTAGGATTGTGACCAAAGGAATCATGAGGATCAAGAATTGAGGTATACTTGTCACCTAGAACCTAGGTGCCAATGCTCTAAGTTCCTCCACGAGCCCAAGACTCGATATGAAAGAACAAAGAACGAGGGAGATGAAGAGCAAAAAAAATTGAGAAATAGGGACTTGTGAGAGAAAACATATAAGGGGAGTGAGGGATGGGATTAGAGAGGAAATTGGAACCAAAAGAGGTGAGGAAAGACATCGCAAGAAATAAAGAGATAAAAGGAGGCACATTAGGTGGGGGTTGGGCGATGAACCAAACTTAGGACATTCCAAGTCCAAGGCCTTCCCTGAGCCTCACAACCTAATGAAACTACACAATGTGGCAATTGGGAGATGGGAGAACCTAAAACAATGGAACTTGGTTCCAAGCTTTCCTGTAGACTCACAATAAGAGAAATATTAAAAATTTAAGCAAGGAGTCATGCCCATAATTTTATGCTAGAAAACCCAACTATTTTTTTTTTGTTATTACTTGCTTTTAATACCTTAATTAAGGTATGCATATCACTAACTATTTTGAGGAGAAGGATATATCTATAGTAAAAACTACACACATTTGAATACTAAGTTGCTGCAATGATAACACCACTTAGTCGTAACACATTGCCATGAATACTTATAATTGTCTTTAGTTAATGCTATGACTATTAGTAATAATATTTTTTCTTATAAACTTCATAACGACAAAACTCCAAAAATATACATGATTAAATAATATTATTACTAGAGTTATATTACTATATTCATGCTTAATCATCCCACTTATGATTATTATATATTAAATTCGTTTGGATCACTAATACCCATATTATTATTAGCATTGGTGTCACTCCTAAAATGGTTGCTACAAGCGAAGGCTATTATCATTGATGCTAATGCTACTGATAATATTGCTTTTGGTATAGTTATTAATATTAATATTTTTCCCAACTACAATATATTTACTAATGTAACTATAAAATATTAATGTTGTCCCTTACCTCCAATAACCAAATTATCTTTATTTATTTTAATATTTTTAATTTTGATATCATTATTAACTCTATAATATTTATGAATCTATCTATTTTGATTTTTTTTTCATTATTATTGCTCACTAGGTTTAATGTTAATCTTATTTGTTAGTATCAATGTTAATGGCACCCTCATGTTGACATTACTCTTGATTATTAATACTATTAACACTCACTAGCACTAACATTGGTATCCTTCCCTTAGTATTAACACATATACATGTAATATAAACATTGGCATTACTCATTTATCGTTAATTCTAGATCATTTATGGGATATGATTATTGATATTGAGAATCGACTTTATGATGAGAGTAATATTAGATCATTTTAATATTATTACTACTAATATCAAAATCTATAGGTATTAATGGAGATACGTATTAATACACGTATCAAAAGTAACTCCCAAGTATTAATACTAAACTGCAAAATGATGTTTTACTCTCCAATCCCTTTTATTTTCACCAAAATTTATATTTTAAGGATTTCAAGTTCATTAACCTCCATATGCAAAAATGTAAACATAAGACTGTATAAATATACATATAGTACATCTATATACGTACTTAACAAATAGCTTCAAAATTATTAACACTATAATAATAATTATTTTAATTAATTTATTGTGATCCATATAAATTATTATGTACCTATTAATTTATGATTTACTATTATTTATTTAATCCTTACTTATCCCTATAAATAATTTACTTTAGAAAGTAATTTAAAAAGAATTATAAAAATAAAAAGATAGTATATACAAATAATTATACTATTTCCTATGTAAACACATAATATTATTTTTTTCTAAGAAAGAGAATAAAGATATAATCTCCTTCCTAAAGAAAACCTAGTAATGCTAATCATATATAATTTTAATTTACTTTAATAGAATCCTTATTTTAGAATATGAGAATATATCCCCTTTACTTTTTTTAAGGACTATCTTTAACATAAATAATACTATGATGTCTTTTTATTTATTTTTTATTTTCTTGTTTTATTTCTAGAGAGGTTTGTCATGAGGGGTCGAAGTGGAGCCTTAGATGGGATCTTTCACAACATGACACTCAACCCTAGGCTCATAATGCATGATCCTATCATTGTTATTTTTTATAATCTTTCAATTTATCTTCCCTCATTTATTTTGTCATAGTATTTTGAAGTTACGCTATTGACCATATTAATAGTCTTTATAGAGATTACATTAAAAATGTAACTGTATTTTATTAGTAAGTCCGATCTTCATCGTATTTAACGAATTATTTGTTAATGTCGTAATATCAATAGGTTTATTTATTTGTTTGACAATACTAATAAATATGACAAATACTGAATCAAACTCTAATTTTCATGCCTACATAAATATCTTTATGTTTATGGCTTGTAGCTGTGATGCTTGAAAGGAGGTTTATATATTCTAATTATTATTATTATTATTTTACAATGCAGCCGTAATAACTTAGATAGGTGCATGCATTCGACTTCACATACTGATGTACTAACTGACATACCAATGATGAAAGATTTCTAACTTTAACTGGTTGCGCACGTAAACTATGCTTACATTTTCAAACAAGCTCTCTAACAATATTTAGTATTTCTATCAAACTCTTATCCAAGACAAGCTTGTTTGATTTATTGCAAATTTATTTACTGCGTGGGTACCCACTGACACCAAATATGCTCAGCTAACCACTTGAGGAGAAATCTCAGATTAATAAATAATAGCCCTATTATTCTTTGCATATTATTAATCTTGCCAGCCATAGTACAATGCTCACACATTCGAGTTATATGGGAGACAGTCTTAAGGGACTTAGGTGCCTATTTCTGCAACTTCTAAAATCTGTTGTCACATCCATAGTTAGCCACTATGCAACACAATCAGCTCTAGATATTAATGTTATCAACTGCAATCAGAACAACTTCCTACACAAGACACCATCACCAAAGACATTAAATCTGAAATAAAAAATTTTGGCACTCAGTCATTATGCCACGGTTCTCAATGAAGGGTTAATTACAAAGCACCAATGACTAACAAGTTAGGTAGCGCTCTCGAATTAAGCATGAACCTGCACCTTTACATGCCTAGAATATATTAAAAAAGAATATCCTTGTAGGTAGCAGTGATGCCTCTCATCCAACTTGATCAAAAGGACCATCACTATAGACCCTTGTCATTATGACATTCCAGCTCATACACCATCTCTGAAAAAGCCATGATTTATTCATTGGTTTGTTTGACACTCCAATTTATACGCCATGCCTTGAGAATTTGAAACATACAGTAGGAAATAAATTATTGCCAGCTACTACTCAACTACTCAAAAGATTTAAGTTTGTTTATGCAATATCAAGCTACGTGCATATTAAAGAGTTGTGGAACAAGTAGCCTAGCATAGAATTTTAGAGGTTAAAAATAGGTTGAGAATGTTGTATCTACTCCACCACTAGTTGATGAGGGTCACCAACAATCATTGCATGCTTTTATTTATGATGCTTTGTTTCAAGTTTCTCCTAATTTCGGCCATGGTTGTAGTTTATTTAACTTCACTGGTATAATGTTTTGTTTTGCAGAAATAAGGAATATGAGGAATGGAATAGTGGGAGGGTTTATACCCACCATGGCCTCCTGATTGTGTTTACACTATCCTCTGAGATAGTAATGATACTGCTTCAGATATTTAAATCTTTGCTCTCTTAATTTAAATCAAAACTCCGAGATTTGATTCTTTAATATTTTCAGGTTATGTATTTGTTGGTTTCATTTTTAAACATCACTTTGAAGTTGTATTTATTTTGTTTTTTGCCTCATACATGGCATAATAGCAACATAGATCTTAGAGGTTTACAAAAAAAAAAAATTGTAGATAATCTATCTATGTTTTATTTTAATTATTTCTTTGAACTCTCCAAAGGAACTGACACATGAATCTATTGTAAATTTTGAGGTCACTATTCTCTCATAAAAATTACTGCCCAGGAGAATGAAATGCAATCTATCTCTATCATGTATTTATTCCAAGTGAAACCCTATATGGCTACTTGGCATATTTTGCACATTAGATCATGCACCCCTCTATCTATTAATCTTCTTAGTATAAGCTTGGACACTACTGTGATCATGATAATATCTTCTTAGTATAAGCTTGGACACTACTATGATCATGATAATAGCAGATTTGAAAACAAAATGTAATCCTTATAAATGTAAAATTAAATTTAGGAAGGTGGTTGCAGTAATTCCCACAAGGCATAGGAAACCAAATTGATGCATGTAACCCAAATTCATACAAATTCTAAGTACATAATCACCATTATATGACACTGTTTAGTAGCACAAAATTCTCATTAAAACTAATTTTCTATACATGGAAAGAAATCATTCAATAGGGGTATTTTTCCTCATAACTTACAACACCCTAGAACACTGTTTTTTTTATATATCAAAAATAAATAAATCTGGCAACAAATTTCATTACAAGTGATCCCAATAGAAATTAAGTAAATAACCACCTCAAACTTAGACTGTAAATTTTCTAACATGGTAATACACTAATGAGAAAATCTTGCTCTCCTCCCTACCGTAATGGCATCATGAAGCCTCGGGGGCTCTAGCCATACCCCCGAGCAAGGAATTATTTTCAGCCCCAAGATGGTACATGGGGTCTTTAAAAAATTTACAAAAGGGATAAGAATAAAATAACATCATATTACATGCATTCAGGTTCCCCACTTACCATACTCAATAATGATCCATACAAACATTTCACCTTCTAACAACAATAAACAAGGGAGAATGAGAGTAATGAAACTTATCTTTTTGTTTATATGAGGGGATTGAGCTCTTCCATCATCCTTTCCTCTCCAAGACAATCTATCTTGAGCACCATATCCTAAGAGGGATACTCCTCTCCTCTTCTCTCTAATTTACATTAAAGTTCTCCAAAAGGAGAAGTGGGTAACACCCTGCTCATTCTTCTTCTTCAAAATATATAGAAGTTTCAACTTGCAACTCTTGGATGGGGATGTGTGGAGTGTACTTTCCTTCATAAATGAGGCTCTTTTCCTTATCAAATAAAATACATTCATTTGGACAACCCCTCCATCTTTCTACCCCATTCTCTCCTCAAAATTCGTCACTCATCATTATGAGGACTTTTCAAGGGTCAAATCATGTCCTTGGAGCACTATTGTATGCCTACTTGACCCCTACCACTATGGTATAGACCGTAGGGGGTTTATTTTTACATCCCAACCAAGGAAATTGACCATAAACCCTCTTTAAAGACCCATGTAAGGATCCATCCGAGTTTCACACTTGGATAAGGGTTCCTAAACCCTAACCCCCACTTACACCTCACATGACACAATTAAACATCCTCACAAAACAAATAAACAAATTAGCCCTTTAATATCCACCCTCACATGCTAGTCTACCAACACATTAACTCTATTTCCTTCTAAGTCCAAAAATAAGTCAAATACATAACCACAAGGGGATGTCTTTCCATTTTCTTTTATTGGTTTTCCTTTCTCATACTAGTAGCCTCACTTTCCTGCACATCACCAATGAAATTATTAGCAAAAATCATACATCACATTTGTTTGCTAGTTAAATATCCCAAGATTTTACCTTACAACAATTCCATTTAACATTTCAATTGTATTCCTTGATTTACATACATGCCTAACACACTCATGGCAATGGAAATGAAACAAAATGTCAAAATGAAATACAAGAATATTGCCACATAACCACACTATTTATTGCCCACATCACATCTCACCATCTATTCAAGGAAACATATAACAAACTAGGGTTGTATTAATCACACATGAAATGGGGTCTTACACAAGGAAAAACATAAGGATTCCATCATGAGGGGTTTACACATACAAGGAAAATTTCCATCAAAATGAAAGGACTTAGTTGGATTTTATGGATTTCAAAGGGGTCACAATAGTTTTTTCACTATAATTGGATGTGATTGTACCTAAAATTATATCTAGGACTCCCCCATGATCTTATTTAGTACAATAAAAATTGATCTCTTGGCTACTTGCCTCTAAATCTTTCACACAACACAACACAACATCACACACAACATAACACATACATTTAATTTTTTAATGAAAAATATTATGTGCAATTTTTAGTTTTTAGTAATTTGATTAATTAATTGCAAGAAGTTTTAGTTTTTAGTAATGTGATTTATTATGTGCAAATTTTTTTAATTCACTACAAATCAAAGTATAATAGAGGCTCTGCAGGGTGCAAGTCACTATAAAAACAACAGAAAAAGAATACATGATTGTAGAATATGTACAGAAGGGATTTGTTGCAAAGGTTTTAAAAATATTCAAGAAAATGCATTATACAATTGAAAATCCAAATTTCCATTATTTTCCTGCATCTCAATCATCCCAAAATACAATCTAGTAGATGTATGGTTGCTACTACTCAGCATCTACACTCAGATGATATCAATGAACTTATTGATGGTAAAATCAATGTTACAATAGGGTAAATGATGTAGATGATGATGATGAGTCAAATTCATAATTAGATAGAGGAAATAATATATCCACTTAGGAAAATTAGAGAACCTCACATTGTTGTGTAGATGAAAGGTTATCGTTGGTATAAATATGGACTAAAAGTGTTGAAGGGAAATCCTCATCCACAAAGTTTTTACAAGTGCATCAATGTGGATTGCAAAGTGCATCAATGTGGATTGCATACATCACACAAGAGTCTTGATTATGAAAAGACATGTTTTATATAATTCCCTTAAATAAATGTTCTCTTAGAGAGGGTGAAAAGAGTAGATTATCTATTTATCAAATGTAATAACAAGTCTCCAACCTATTCATCTAACATTAACCAACATACTACTATAATAAGAAAAATCAAATTTTATTATTGTATATGACAGTTGGGAGGGCTATGAATATGATAGCAATGCAAATTTTATTATTGTATATTATAGTTGGGACAGCTATGATAGCTTAGCATGAATTGTATTGAACCATGTATAAGGAACTAGAACTACTAGGTAGATCATCACATAATAGACAACAACATATAACTATCTTAAAAAAAAACCTTTCGTATGGAAGCTAAAACCTAGGTTTGAGAGGCAACCAAAACACATAAAATCACGTACAGGTTTATTACAGAACATGCAACCAAAGATACTTTCAAATCCTAGTTTAAATCTAAACTGATATTAGTTACCTATGTTTTTGGATTTATTGATTAGAGTCCAAGTCCACATAGTAAAAGCTGCAATCCTTTCCTTCATTTGTGCTACTACTTTTCTTCTTTAGTGTACCCTGTTACTCCCAGATGACTTGCACAAACTCTTTTTTGGGGGGATTTGTGCTTTAAAACATACAAATGCTTGATATGAGATGTTGCAAATGTAAGGTCTATTTGCAGTTCCAAAATGGATTCTAAATCAAAACATATGCAAAAAATATTTCCATACTGTTTCACAACCAAGACACCACTTCTCAACATAAAACATAGAGATGCATATTATGAGATGATGTAAAAGCTATCATTACAACCATATGGAGAAATTCTAGCTGAAGAATATATTGATGAAGACTTTAACAAGAGATTATTCTGAGAATTACTCTAAATATGGTGATAGTTATGGAAGTGAATCTGATAATGAACAAGAAGAGCTTGACAAAGTTAGAAAACAATATCAAACAACATGATCTTCCTGTAGAGGGTAATCAGAGGTTGGAAAAGTTTTAAGATAGTACTTGTGATACAATATTTCAAACTTGTGTTTCAAAATATAGTATAGTGAATACAAAGGAAATATAAATCATTATGCAAGAAAGATAGCCATTGATCTACACTACAAAGGGAAATGCAATGTATATGAAGGATCTCAGGATTGGTGTGCCAATGAAAATTTAGTAGATAGCAGTCTAGTGTGGAAATCTTGCATATACATTTAATAATTGGCACCATATCTTGATGCTGATATATAGAATGATGGTATGGGCATACATGAAAATAGGACAGCTAAAGGTGATGATGAAACATTGGGTAGATGACACCCAATATTTGGAATCCATCTTACAGCTCGTGATGCTCGTATAGATAGTAATAGTAATGAAGATATGGAAATAGATGAGGATTTTGTGGAAGGAGTCTCTCTAGAGAAGTCATCTAAATCTACTTGGAAGCCTTGTATGATAACAACATTGCAATTGGCAACTTGAGATTTACCACAATTAAGTGGGATGAGGATGAACTGATGACAATGAATACAACCTAAAAACACACAGGAAGAAGGGTGTGAGAGGATTCTTTTTACTTTCCACGAAAAGGAACTGAAAGATGTGAACATTTGTTTAAAGGAAGAGGAGATCGTAATGACGAATTGCATGAGCAAGCCTCTACACATGTTGAAGTAAAGCGAAAGTCTCAGAATATATTCATGGTGTCAGTTCTAATATGCAAATGTGGATTCAAAGTGAGTGATGACTAGAGTTACCCTGCACACCACCATGGAATTCTCTTCTAATTAACAATATTTTTAATACTCACACCATTGACTGTGTGGATTTCAGTCTTCTAAGACTAAGAGTAAAATAAAAATTTGATCATATATGTTATTCTGGGATTTTTGTCCCTGAATCTTGGGAAATTGAAACTAAGTCTCTCATTAATACTGTGAGGAATGAAGAGCATACACATTATAGACGTTGCTTCAGCAATGGAAATTCCAAGCCTTGTGGACCATTCAGATTATGAATTTTTTTTCTCAATTAGTTTAAGATTTGAACCAGGTCCTACTTGTACAATAGTGTAGAGTCACTCAACAAGACTATTAATAGAGAGAAGTGGGTAATGAAAGGATGAAACAACAATCATTTCCATACATAGATGGAGTGTTTTCCAAGATTTTTCAATTTTAGGAGGAGCCCACTTTATACCCTCATTGGATCTCCTTGTCAGTTGATTGTCCATAGTGATTAGTTGTGAAATATTGCTAAAGAGATGTCCAAAGCACCATGTTGTGACAAATACACCATGAAGAAAGGGCCATGGTCTCCTGAAGAAGACTCTAAACTCAAGGCCTATATAGAGCAACATGGCACTAGAGGCAATTGGATTGCTCTACCTCATAAAGTTGGTTCATAGTGCAGTATATACAAGAAATCAAATTAGGTAGAATGCGCTTTTGTTGCTTTTTGAGATTTCTTCCTAGGGATTTTAACTTTATTTGTTATTTAGGGTTTTGGATGCCTTAAATAACAAACAATATACCAGTTGTTTAGGTTTCAATCATTTTTTTTACCTTGTGCATTTTTATGGAATGTGATTGATAATTATCATTAGCAGGTTAGGCTATTATCATTAGTAGGTTAGGCTAAAATTCAAGTGCTTAAGGATGGTATGATATATTTTTTAACATACGATTTAAGCATTTGATCAAGTATTTAGGTTTCTTAACATCGTGTATTAGATCTGAGTTTTCATATCATGTCAAGTAGATCTTAGTTTTAAAAAAAAATCTTATCTTTATGACACTGTTTGGTCTCCTACTCATCTATTTTGATTAGTCGAGATTTCGATTTCTAGCACTAAATAAAATTAAGATCTACAATTTATGGTGTCTGTGTAACTATATTATTTTTCATTATGTTAGGTCTATATTGAAGACAAAATCATCTACAATTTTCTACTTCTATCATTTTTTCCCTTCTGAAAATAAGAATGTTTTGGAGGGTTCGTTGTAGAATGCTTAGTGGCCCAAGGTTGAAAAGGTGTGGAAAGAGTTACATACTTAGATGGATTAATTAATTGAGGCCCAATGTAAAGCATGGAGGGTTCTCTGAAGAAGAATATATAATTTGTGGCCTTTGTAATAGTACTGGAAGCAGTTATTGTGTAGCTATACTCAGCAGTTATCTAAGATTTGTTTTTCATGCAGATGGTCTATCATTGCAACCCAATTACTTGAAAGAATTGATGATCATATAAAGAACTTCTGAAATACAGAACAAAAAAAACAAAGATAATAATACTAAAGATAAATAAATCAGAGAACACCTTTTTAATTTTTAATATATTTCTCAATTTAATCAACTTAATAATCAATAATACCTAGCAAGATCAACAACTCATTATTTTTCTATCTATTCCTCTACACCTCCCTCCCAGTTATAATGTGCCAAAGCCTTAATGCAAATGGATTACGATATGCATTAATTACAATGCTTAAGGTTATATAGGGTTTGATTCTTCTCCTTGGTCACCTGGGTATTTTTTATTTATCCTATAGTATGTTTGAGGATTCTTGCCTATACCTGTCGATGAGGAAGATGCAAATCTAATTATTCAAGCTAGGAAAGAGTTTATTATTTTTCAGAATACGTAAGAAGAATTACCTGGAAGAAAAAATTAGCTTCCATCAGCTGCCACTTCCTTTGCTCTGCTACCTCTTCCGCGGGTACCACATAAAAAAAATCAAGAAAAAAGATACAAGGAAAAATCACAGATGAACAAGACCAAACAGACCAAACAGACCAGTGTGCACACTGTACAAACCCTAAAAATGAAACTTCATTTGAAACTGACAAAAAATTAATAAGAAAGAACAAGAAAACATAAAAAACATTGAAGAGGAGAAATAAAATTAAGAAAAAGAACACTCTGCAATTGAAAGACATGGATTTATCTATATGTTGAATTGACATTCTTTTTCCAGCTCCCCATACCAACGTTCAATTTTTTTTTTCGAACGTAACATTTTTAACAATTTATTCAAAAATTTGCGGGTTCAAATTCAATGCAACATTATAAGATATTATTCACCATTTATATACTTAAAGATATACGAAAATATAAGTAAAATTAGTATTGAACATTTAAATTTAATGGTGTTATGGTTGTATTTAGGCATTTATATATATATATATTAAATTGATCATATGAAAGGAGATAGATTGTCAAAAAAAATTATTAGATTATGGTGATATATAGATTTATATACAATTTTATTTATATTTAAATATGTCTCAATAGTTTAAAGGAACTTTACAAATCATCATAAATTAAGGTGAAATCAATTATTTTATATGTAATTTAATAAGGTAAAACCTTTAGAGCATGCTTCAATTTTTAAAGGGACAAAAAATCAAATCCACTTTATCTACAATAGGTATACTTTTATATGTTGTCTTTAACATCATTCCTCATCATTAACTTGATCCAACAAAGTATTTACCAAGGATAAAATGTTCCTTATTAATTAAACAGTCCTCAAAAGGTGTTCAAAAACACCACGTTGACCACATTTAGCTATTTAAGGAGCAACGACAATAATAGCTAGATACTAAATAAACATTTTGTCAAATCACTAAGACATAGGGTAATGTTTAGTTTCATGCATCAAATTAAATATGTGTGGATCAAGATTGAAGCCAAGCAATGTAAGATTGAACTACACAAAATACAGAGACTACATAGAATCTAACACATTAAACTAACCGAGGACAACCAATTTATTCACTATGGCAATTTTCTATGGAGTTGTTATTTTATTATGCATTAGAATTTTCCTACTTCATTGAGTTGATTGGTTCTTATAAAATATTTTTATACACAATTCAATTTTCCATGAGTTTTATATTGAACATATTTATCCTATGGATTCTAATAATCCTAAGCATATACCTAGTGAGGATATGCCATGTGTTAATGACACAACTAGTGTGATAAAATGATGGAATTACATCTCTTCAAATATCCATACAATGTTAACACCTTTTGATGATGTTCCTCTAACATGTCATGATATCCCTATATCCATAAATTCATTCCCTTTACTTAATTACCTTCTTTCATACATGATGATATCCTTGATTATTTTTGTGCATTTCATGTTGACCCTATGGATGTTCATTATAGTCTTTCACATAGTGACACCTTTCATGATGATAGCATGCATCTTGAGGTTAGTACATTAGGTTCTCATATATCTCATATTGATATTTCATTTCCTTCTCACTCAATGAATAATGACATTATGGTTCTTGGTGAGGAGTTATTGCATGGTGCTACAAATTATTACTTATATATTAAATCATTCTTTATTTATAATTATAAGTACGTAGATGGTGATATTTTATTGATTAAAATATTCATACTTCATATAAATGATAAATCTCTGCAAAGAGTTGACCCATACATGTCTTATTTTATTTACACTTATGTTATGAATTTGGCACATGTTCT
Source organism: Sequoiadendron giganteum (assembly GCA_007115665.2). Taxonomy (NCBI): domain Eukaryota; kingdom Viridiplantae; phylum Streptophyta; class Pinopsida; order Cupressales; family Cupressaceae; genus Sequoiadendron; species Sequoiadendron giganteum. The sequence goes on from CM021102.1 coordinate 194,535,907, forward strand.
CATTGCCCACTTTTCTAAAACTAGTCTCATGAATATAGTATAAAACTAGTAATATGTCTTCTCATTCTTTATCATTTGATGCTTTCTCACCTACTATTTAAATGAAATATAAATATCCTTATCCCACATTTCATGCTCATAATTTTCTTCTAGCATAGATAAATCTCAATTTTTTTATAGCTAATTCTTGATCAAAGGAGGAAGTAGGTGGTGGTGGAGAGGTGTATGGATGATGTTGTGTATCATAGACCTTAGGTGAGATGGGATTATAAGGTTGGTTGAGATGAATCTTTGAATTTATGTTTACCTTGGGTAAACTTGGTATGGTCATGGTGGAAGAGGTGATATTGGAGATTTTTGTATTAGGAATGGAGATGAAGATGGCTCGTCTATATGGGTAGTTATGGTTTGTGCTCTAAGTGGGATGTTTATTATGGATATTGTATGACTAGTGGACATGGAGTTTTGAACCTCATTAATAGAAGTTGACAATTTAGGTGGTAAAAACCCTTGATATAATGGGCTACCTCTAATGGCTAGGGGTTGTTTCCCTTTAGTAGGAGTGATAGGGTCTTTATGAGGATCAATGTGATCATGTGTGGGATGAATATTTTCATGGGAAGGATCAAGATGAACTATGTGATCAATATTAGAGAGGTCATAACTACGAGGTAGTTGTGCCCTCAATTCTATGACTTGTCTAAGGATGGCATCTTTGGTTATTTAAATGTATTTCTCCATAAGGGTGTGTGCAAAAAGACGAGGGACCAAAAAGTGGCCACCCTATTTTTTGGCCCAATCAAAGCTATAACACAAGCACATTATAATGTGCTCATGTTATGGCTTATTAAAGAAATTAAGAAAAAAAACAAGTTTCATTTTTTGCATTTTTTATTTTGCTTATGGCTTGCAAACCCTCACAAGAATGCTCACATTGTCGCAGAGTTGATTTTGCACCAAAAACTTTGCCAAATCTTCACCAAAATGCCACAAACATGCCAAGGAGGTTAAAAAATAAAGTATTCTTAGTTATTAAGTGTCAAATTTGTATTATATATGTATATTGAATTAGTCTTTTAATTAGAATTGTTTAATTTTTAGGAGTTGGCGATTCCCCCCACCCAAATGTTCAAAATTTGAATTCACCTCTTCATGAAATCCCTCCTAAAGAACAACCACAATAAACACTTCCTAAAATTCCTCGTCATCCTCCCAGAACACAACAAAACATATTAGGAAAAAATGAAAATAATAGAAAAGAACTTGAGGAGTTAATTGCAAGGTTGAAAGATCCTACAAGAAAAAAATCCCATAGGACCACCCTTGGTCAATCATTGCAATCCATAGTGCCTCACATAGAATTAGTTCATGGGAAAATAAATAATTGGTCTAACAAGAGGTAAGAACAAAATAGAATTATGCAAAAAAAATATCAAATAAACAAGCTAAAGAAAATAAAATAAAATATGACTTGTGTGCACTCTTCATCAACCCACGAACTAATCAAACCTTAAATAGTGCATGCAAGAGGTTCCCTATTCATTGGTGCCACCACCAAGGGATAAAGAACAATTTTTGGGATAGGTGGTGGATGGTTTTTGACCATGCTCCATGCAATAACAATGAGTTACCATAATACTTTTTGAGGAAACTCTATTGTGAGTTTGTCCTCAATGAAATCCAATATTATTAAATAGACATGTGAGAGTTAAAGAGTAGAGATGGGGGCTCTGCACAGGACATAGTGGGGTCACATCTTGATCCAAAACAGGTAGTGATACCACTAGCTAGACCAAACTATGAGCATGTGACTATCCCTTCTATTGTGAAGGAGGGCGTTGAGGTGGAGACCTTATAGTCGATTAGATCACTCACTCAGAACCTCATACAACATACTAGGCCTCTAGTATAGGGTGAGGCAAGAAAGTCTTCTAGGCATCCAATTCCACCTCATTCATATCGATCTTTTAGGTCACTCTATATTTATGATCCCAACGATAGTTAGGATACATGTGCCCAAGATACATATACAAGAGATTAGATGATCATGACAGAAGCTCTGTTGAGTGATGCATTTGGATTTGATAGTCAGGTAAATATCAACAAGTTCATTTAATGCAATTTATTAAATTTTATTTTGAAATTTAATATTAACTAAATTAGTAGAATGATTATAATGAAATTTCAGATTCACAATGTTCACCCTACTTCCAGTAGTTCTCTACCTCTCTATTACATGATGATGTCGAGTGCAAAGGTATGTAACTAGTAAATAATTATAAATATTAAACATGAATAGTTGAACCTTATAAGAATGGTATTCTAATAACTCACTTTGTATGTTGAACAAGTTAATTTGGGCCTTAGATGTCAACACTTGACAGTCAAGGTGCTCGTTGAACATTCACTCAAGTAATATAGAGAATTTTTAATTTTAAAATTAAAAATTATAAAATAATGAGTTTAGGTAGTTTTGGTAATTGAATAATATATATATATATATATTAGATGATGTAAATATATACTCCTAATATTCATACGACAATGGAGCATGGTTTTGTTGCAGCAGCAAAAAATTTGATGCCTTTGACAGAGGTATGAGGAAAATTAGTAAATTTGACATTATATTTGTTAAATATGGTTTTAAAAGTCAAATTAAAAACTTAGTAAACCATCTAAGCTATGGTTTTAGAGCTTAAATATCATAAAAATAGAGACTTAGGTGAAAAAATTAGGAACTTAAGTAGAAATTAAATGTTAAATAAATTAAAGAACCAACTTAAGGTTTGACACTAGGTTAATACTCTACACCAACACATGGTCTCACAAGGTCAACAAGATTGCACATAAATATTTTAAAATCAACAACATTCAAAATACTAAGAGCACAAAATACTAATGCAATTGCATGCCCATTTCACACATTTATGGATAATCCATACTTCCTTTTGAATGTACCACTAAACTCTAAATAAGTATGGAATGATCATTCATTGACCAAGATAAAAAATAAAATGAGTAATGTTTGCTTAAACTAATAAATCCAATTTATATAAAATTTGAAATGTTTTACCTTACCAATGATGAAAGGAAAATATTAAACAACAAATACATTACATAGTTTGGATTTCAAGACTAATATAGTTATCCCCAAAAAATATCAAGTCAGTCACAACCCATAGAAAATGCTCAAAAAATCTAACAATAAATTCCATAATGTTACAAAAATATGTAAATATTTCTTTGATGAAAATGGATTTATATCCTTGTCCACATACAAAAATATTGGCCTAATATTTCATAATCTTCCAATTTAATATAACAACATAATTATTCAAAAAAATAAAATAAAAATAGCATAAGAGTTGTATCTTCCTAAGCTACATCTTATGGATATAATTGGTCACATTATAACATAATCTGAGTAGACTGATTGTTACAAAAATCGAGACTACACTTATCTAAAAATTTACTAGGTTCAAGGATGACTCAACCCTTACTTTATATGCATAGATTCTACCAATTTAACAAATTATTTTGGTCTGTCATGTACTTTCTCAACAAGACAATGTGGAAAATCATGATTTTGGAAGAGATAAGGTGGAAGAGCTAGTTGATAAGCAATTATAGTGATAAAATATAATATTTTGAATGTTTTAA
>CM021102.1:194539666-194572591 GCA_007115665.2 Sequoiadendron giganteum
TGCAAGTGGATTTACTCAATGGATGGGAACGTGGTTGCTCAAGTATTTTCTTCAAAATTCTTGTAACATGTACCTATTAAGGATTGATTTTATTTTTGGCTACTTGCACCTACATTTATAAATTTTTGGAAGGAATAATGAATGGTGGGGATTTATTTGGAATATTGATAGAGGAGAATGAATGGGAGGATTTTCCTTAGATCAAGAAGAAGATGAAGGGTGGAAATTTAGTTTGCTTAGGATGAAGGGCTGGGATTAAATAAACTAAAAATAGGAATCGTCATAAATAATTTGTTGCAACCAAAAATGGGAAGGAAAAAAATTAGTTAGTCATTTATTTATGAAAATGGTGGAGGGAATATAGAACAATTAAATAATAAAATATCAATTAATTAATTATCCACGTGAAGTAAAAATTGAAGTAATTAAATAATAAGATTATTTAATAAGATGTGACATTGGGTTAGACTAATTAAATAATATTTATTTAATTAGTTAATGATGGAATAATAATTAAATATAATTATTTTAATTAATTAGAAACATATTATACTGATTAAATAATATATTATTTAACTAATGTTGATGAAAATGTATGGAATGGGTTTATGTAAAGGAAAATTTTGTGTCTACATTTTTCCCCTTTTTGAAGTGTCATTGTGAATAAAAGTCATCACGAATAAGAAGAGCAATGGTATTTTGAAGAAAATATAATCATGGACACCATGGTGAGATGATGATGATGTTTAAAAGTTGTGCTTGATAATTTTGACTAAGATTTTGCTAGATTAATTGATTGATTGAGTTGGATTGATCAATTAGATTGATAAACTAAGATTCCCCAAGAGCTTTAAGCATGAACTATAGATGATATGCCCCCTCAAGAGGGTAAGCGGCTACAAAGAATGTGAATGGTATCTTTAAAGGAGAAAAGGATCAAAAAGAGGCTTGACCAAGATGGATGGGGAACATAGGGCTGAGAAAAATAGTTAATGATTACCTTGGATAATTAGAGAGATATTATGGGAGTCATAGATATGCACATGCCGATGATTTTGAATAAAATTTTAGATGTGTTGAGAAACCTAAATTTCATATAGCATATGATGGTAGACATCAAGGTATAAGGAACCTTAATAACATTTTATCATATGCATGAAGGATTGACTCATACATGCATACAAAAAACGAAAACAATAAATATGACCCAATAAACATATTGTCAAGACATAGTATTGTAGTTTTAAAAAGTGTATACACTTACACTTTTACATTATGTTTTGGGCCCCTCTAATTTACTGAGCTTAATTGACCCCATAAGTACCTAAAATTATGCATTTTATGGCCCATCTGTCTCATTTTTCAATAAGTACCAAGCATTGAATTAATGCATACAACTCATTTGTTGTCCCGAAAATTGTGTGTCCTAAAAATATGGGTCCCCTTCCTTATCTAGGACCCCATTTTGGATATGTTTTTGGAGGCAGTTCAACATTCAAAATTCAACTTGAAAATGTCAACTATCAAGATCTATTTTTTGAGAAATTAAATAAATTCCTATAAATACCTAGTCTTTTCATCATTTTAAATCTAAGTGAAAATAAATTGAGGAAATTATTGTCAAGAGAATTCAAGAGCAAGTCAAGAGCATCCATTAGAGGATTTACTACAATAATTCAAGATCCAACATCATGCTAAATCTTAAGTTTGTTCATGTTGTCTTGTAAAGGCTAACATTATTATAGGTCTTCAATCATTGAAGCATTCAAGAATTCAAGTAAATCAAGCAAACAAGATCCAAGATCCTTGAAGAGATGTGTATGTATTCAATCCTTCAAGGAAGCCATTGAAGGGTGGTGGGTTGTAACATTCGTTCATTCATCATTTCCTTCCTTTCCATTAAGGTTTTATCATTGATAATTTTTTATAGTGAGAGAGGGAACACTTATCATGGGGTTTGACTAAGGCAAGCCCCTATATGGCACAAAATTTCCTCCCTTTGTGAATGTGCAGGTTACAAGTTTGAAGTGGATTGATGAGTGCTTGAAGATCCATTTTGCATTGTTGCATTTATTGTCACCATTCTTGTCAAGACACAAAAAATCACCTACAAGATTTATTTACGACATTTCGACTATGAGACATGCATAAAATAGAAGCTCAGATCCAACATCAAAGGACCCCAAAATTTGAGTAGGATACCCTTACAAGGACTCGACACCATATTGTGGCCCTGTCCTTGTATACCTAACAAAATCATTTTTTTTGGGTATGTACATATCACTCTGCACCTTCTAGATCTGTCAAAACTTGACTATTTATGTTTATCAAATGTTAGATATTACATTTTTCATATTAATGCATATAGGATCATTAAGTTAATCATTCCAAATTATTTCCAATCCATTCCCATCCCCCCTAAATAATGTAGATTCAGGTTTGATTGGCTCACCATTGAGGTTGATAGTCAATCATTTCACCTTGTTGATTTGCATCCCAATGAAACATATAAACACACCCCACCTTTTGATGCATTCATTTAGGGTGCATAAAATTTTTAAGTTTCATTTTGGTGAACTCGATGTTCTTACATCATATACCTTCTAAAAAATAGAAATTTTTCAAACCCTAGATCTAGATTTTTCTTTGCATTTCTCATTTAGCATTTCATCTTTGCAACATAAATTATGCATCACATATTGCATTATATGTTGCATTAGAATCATCTTTAGATCAGATTTACATTCAATTTGCATTCATTAGGTTTTTGAAGTTTTAAATTACTAGTTACATTTAGATTGCATCTTTCATTTAAGCCTAACAAAGTGAAAAAGTTTGTATTATTTTACTTCAAGTTTGCATCAAATCATATTTTTTTGATATGCTGCATCTTAGAATCAATCAATTGTTGAATGATTAAGATCTGTAAATTGCATTCAAAGTTTTCGTTTATTGTTACATACTTGCATTTGAATTACATTGTTTTAGATTGCAATTTTTTTAGAAAATCATACACTATTAAGATTGTCTGCAAATAGAAAATGGGTGATGCCACAATAATGGGTTACACTTTTTGGGACATCCTTATTTTTGCCTGAAATCACATATTTTTGGAAAATATAATGATTTAAGCCTTTAAAGGTTCCATTTAAAGGATTTTAATTAAAGAGGGTTTGATCAAACCTTGTTAGACAAAGCCCCTTGGATAGAACCCTATTAGTTTTAAACCATACCGATAATGGAGTCTCCTCTACACCTATCAAAATGCTAATAAAAAACCACTTTTGATTTACCTTTTGGGAGATCAAATGAATTCATTCAAAATTTATGTTTTGTAAGAATGTATCCCTTATTATAAGCTTCCCAAAAAGTATAATTTTAAATATATTTAATTTGATTATTATATTTATTTTTTATTTCTTGTGAATGTAGGATTTTCAACAAACATCAAGGTCTTTGTTTCACACATACAAAAAAATAGGAAAATAAAGATTTTTTTTTCTAAAAAATAAATGTGCACTAGGTATTGATGTTTGTATTCCAACAAAAAAAGAATAAGTTAATTCAAATGCATACAAAAAAAGTTATGTGGGCCAAAGTACACCTCTATCCAAATTATAATTACTCTAACTTAGAAAATTAATTAAAAAAAATATATGCAACAAAAAATTATGAAAAAATATCCATGCACTATATATTGGGCTAAACAATCTGTATTTCAAAAATTAGAATTGTATCCTTTCTATAAAAAAAGTTATGTAGGCCGAAGTAAACATCACTTTTTAAAAATGTTATTTTGAAGAAAAAATAAGTTATTAAAAATTGGATAAAAGGATTCACAATTTATTTTTAATTTTTTTTTTTAAATATAATTACAATCTACACACAAAATATCTCAAATCACTAGTTTTCTTCATCTTCAAATTCTTAATGGTTTAGCTACTATAGGTGTAAGAAAGTGAAGATCTAGTGAAAAATGCTAATTAAAATGTCAAGTTTGGCCAAAAAGTGTAACCCATTATTGTGGGATCACCAAATAGAAAAATTAAACAACAACTTAGACATTCAAATTTTTAATTTTTAGAACCCTATTCAAAGACCCAATCACCATTGGTTGAGCCTATCCTTGTGTAGGTGTTTCTACAAGCTTTTTCACACGTTGTTCTCTCTATTTCATCAGTTTATTTGTGCCCACAAAATCTAGAATTGGAATTCATAATTACATATTTTTAGGCATATTTTATATAGTTTAAAAACTGAAAAACATTATATTGTTTAATTTTAAAATTGCATTAAAATCATCATATTCAAATTGTGGCATCTTAGAATCAGTAAATCATTGCATTTCAAATCTCAAAATTACATATAATTTTTTTTTAAACATTTTCAACTTTGTTTCACACTTGCATTTTGAAATACATTATCCTAAACTAAGCAAAATTTGGAAAAATATCATTTGTTCAACTATTTGCAAATAGAGAAAGGAACATTAAACAACAACATAAAAGATTTTTTTTTTAGTTTTTTGAACCCTAATCAAGGACCCAGATGCCCCCCTTGGGCAACCCTATCCTTATACAGGTGTTTGAGAAAATCTCTGCACATGTTTTTATCTCTACATTATCAATCTATTTCTACTTATAAGTGTCTGATTTGAAATTCTAGAAAAAATGTTATGGCATATTCAAATAAGGTGCCACTTTTCTTGATTTGTTTCAAAATTGGGAAATTTTTTTACATTTCAGTATTTTTGTTCATCATATCTATAGGACACTTGTTTACATTTTCTAAATTATTGCATAATTTGGATAAATTAGTTTTCATTTTTGCACAAATTCATAACTCTAGGTTGTTGCAATACATTGCAAATAAAGTAGCAGCATGTTTCCTTTTCAAAGATGTGGTTTTCATATGGTAAAACATGGATTGCATAAGTACAATCTCCCTAGTTATGAGGTCAATCTAGGGAAAAAAATGAGGTCATTCAAAAACATGTTAGTCATTCTCCCAACATCTTTCCTAATTATGAGAGTACCTTGATGCAAGAGAATAAAATCATTGACATATTTATTAATATATTTTTGCCTATCCTTGACTCATGTCCTTAACATATCTCCTAATTGTGAGAGTGTTTTTATGCAAGAGGATTCAATCAAGGAAAATCATGATAATCATAGTTTTTCTTCTCCCAATACCTCTCCTACTTGTGAAAAATGTATCTTGGTGCTAAAAAACCCAATCATTAAGCATCATGAGAATCCTATTTGTTTATCTCCCCCTACCTCTCCTACTTGGGAAGATATTGTCGGGAAAGAGGATGAGATCATTAACACATTTCTTAACATCAATTTTCCTAGTCTCCATTCATCTCCCAACATCTCTCTCACTTGTGAGAATGTTCTAGTGCAAGAGGATGCAATTATAGACAATCATGACAATCACAATTGTCCTTCTCCTGATACCTCTCCTATTTTCTATGAAGGTACCTTAGTGTTAGAAGATAAAATTATTGAGTGTCATGAGAATCATGTCTTTCCCTTTTCCCAATGCTTTACCCATTTGTGAAGATATGGTAGCAAAATGTAAGGCCCCGTTCCCACATGTAATCAATACAACCATAATTTTTTGCGTACTTTACCTAAATAGATAGCTAAATTTATTGCAAGCGATAAATTAGGTGATTTTTACGCAACAACAATATTGTATATCATTTCTTACCCTATGTTTTATTATCATTACCATAAAGGCGTATGCAATTGTAAATTGGAAAAAAAAATGGATTGAAATTTTAAATGGGAAGCGAAGGAGGGTGTTAACCCTATCGGATTAAAAATAGGATATGTTGGATGAAAAGTAATTGTGTTGAATATATATATATATATACCTAGATAGAGGTGTGAGTATTGGTTAAACAAGAATACTATTAACATTCACTTAATTATTTTATGAAAACACCATTATTACCGGTAGGTCTTTTGACGGAGTAAATAATAATATTATGTAGTGAAATTGTTAATTAGACACACACACACACACACACACACACACACACATATATATATATATATATATATATATTATTAAATTATCAAAAGAGTTGATTTAATAATACCAATATCAGTAAGGTTTATGAGTTAATCAAAATATAATAATATTATTTACAAGGATCAATAAATAAATAATCGATGACATTTATAACGTGTAATTAGTTGGGTGATAATATTATTATTATTGATTTTCAGCATCCTATTAAATAACTGAGAAAATTAAAGAATATTTTATAAAATAATAGAAGTACCATTGTCCTTGCATTATTCTAGAAATGAATATCTAGAAGCAAACAATACATAATTTCTCCAAAATAACTTGGGAAAGAATAAAGAGAAAGGTCATTTATTTATTACAACTGTAGGTGCGTTGGTATGCTTGGTTACATTGAATAGGTACAGTAAAATTTACATATGATCATAAGGATATGGTTCAATGAATCCACCAACCCCTCCCTATCACTAGACTAGCTTATTGTTGGAGACATGTTATGTAGTTTTGAGTCAGAGCAGAGCATGTCAGGAAAGTTAAATTCCAATATGCTACGTGTAGTTTTAATTGCATGCACCATTCACACACTCTTGTATAAAAGGTATTCTCTTGGGAAAGCCCATTAATGGTTTTGCAGATGTGTGCAATGAATGAATGAATGGATGAGATTTTAATGATGTCCACAAGACCAAACAGTCTAAGGGATCAAGGGCCAAAAAGCTAAGAGATTTCCATATTCTTTTCAATGTTGGATCTTCTGCTATGAATTTTGACCAAAAAACTAGTTGTCTTTCTGATCCTTTCTTCCTCAAATAACTCATGCAAGTTGTCAGCATTTAAGTTTTCCTCATACTGAGTACAGATAAGCCGTGCATTCCATGATAAAGTGCCATTCTGTCTCCACCACCCCTTTTCTACAAAATATGCAAATTCTATCCTCCCATACCTCCTTAGGCATTGTCCACCTTCTGGTTTCACATCTGAGATGATGTGATCCGGTCCTCAACTGAGCTATTAACATCCTTGCTTTACCTTTAATAGCAGCTCCCAAATAATTTTTCTCATCATGATCCCAAGTTGGGTTGAACTCTTTGACATAGTGAGTTTTCTTTTGCCCAATCAGCTTTGTCCACATGGCAATCCTAAATTTTTCTACGACATACTTCTTTATTTCCACATTGGTGTTGGGGCACTCGTGCAAACTGATGCTCCATTTGCTTAGACATTTGTTATTTTTCTTCATCCACGTTTTCTTCCTGCAGTCTAAAACCTCCTCCAAAACTATTTTGGGCCAGCAGTGATTATCCATGTTTTCAACCTTCTTTAGGTAGTTTAGCAGCCGGGTTATAGTCGATGCCTCCAAAGGTAAGGTTCCTGATTCAACCAAGAGAATATCATAAGGGACCGTAGTTTTGACTTTGAGGTTGCACGTGATTAGATTCTTTTGGATTCTTTTAAGTTGTCTCCATCTATGGTTTTCCAATCCCAAAGCTCAACCTTCTAACATTTGTTTTGGAGTAAGAAAGAAGCCTTCCAACCCCCTTGTATCCTTTTAGTTCTACGAGTCTCCCAATTGAGCTTATGGTGAAAATCAATCCCAAGGTATTTGTATTCTTTCACTATTTCCAAAGGATTGCCTTCAAAAAGAAAGATATGTTGATTCATTTTCTTCCTTAGGGAAAAAATAATAACTTCAGTCTTGGAAGTGTTCACTTGCATCCCAACATCCTGACAAAAGAGATCCAAGGCCTTCAAAAGTTCTTTCAAACCATGAGCATTTTTAGAGATTAGGATAAGATCATCGGCATACAAAAGCAGCTTCACCACATGCCCAGCCAAATGGACACCTCCTCCGTCAGTTTTGTTTACCTAATCTTCTAGTTTGTCAATGTATAACCCAAAGAGAGTGGGTGATAGAGGACAACCTTGTTTGACCCCTATGTCACTGCCAAAACATTCAGACATTCCCTCACTTGTTCCGATTTTTTCCCGGACCTGCTCATATAGTCTATGCACCATATACTCATCAGGTATACTTAATTCAGCCATTCTATTCCACAATTTGTCTCTAGGCACCGTATCAAAGGTTTTTTTAAAGTCAACAAAAAAGAAAAAAGCTTCCCCACCTTGAGTGTCCCATGTTTTTTCAATTAAGTGTCTAAAAGTGACACAATGGTCAATGGTAGAGTACTAAGGCCTAAAGCCAGCCTACCCCTTCACTCTCTTTCCCTCTTTTTCTACCCAACTATTGATTCTACATTCTATCAAGCTCCCAAAAAGCTTGCCAAGAATAGTGTTGATGATAATAGTGCGGTAGTTAGATGGGTTATTGATTTCACCACTTTTATAGAGAGAGATGACAACACTAGTTGTCCACTCCGTCGGGAAGCCAATGCGGGTGACATCATTGAACATTCTTTTGATGTTGGGAGCAAGGATTTCCACTCCCCATTTTAAAAATTCAGCTTGCATCCCATCAATGTCTGAAGCTTTAACATTTTCCAAATTCTTAATACCTTGCTTGATATCTTCTACCGAGAAGAGCTCCATAAATGTGCTAATTACGGGAGGAGAATCCCTCCCTTGGGTCCTCTCATAAAGAAGCCTTGCATACTCCACCCACTATGCCTCAGTTATGTTATTCTCAATTTGTTTTCTCTTTTGTTGAAGCTCCTTCTAAAAACCTTTAGGGTTGTGTCTTCCCAAAGAGATTAACTCTTTCCTCCTTGTTTCAACATACTTCTCTTTTTTTTCACACACCAACTTCACATATTTCTTCTTGTTTTCTTCGTTCAGCTCGTTCTTTTTCAAAGATCTCTTGGCAGATTTACAATCCTCATCATACCATGGGTTAGCCGGGAAAGAGTTCACAACCCCTTTCTTAGGAAGGGATATTTTATAGGCATCTAAAGCCTTATGAATTATAGGAACAAGAAGATTGCTAAAGAAATGACCACTAGGTCCCTTGGCAACCTTGTCCCCTTTGTTATTTTCAACTTCAAGAAAATGCTGCACTAGAGCAACATTAAATAGATCCCGATTTTCCTGATTCACAAGTATTTTAGCCTTGGGGATAAATTCATTTTGCTTGTGGTGGGCCTGCCTGCTATGTTGGTTGTTTGGAACAATGCTAAGTTTAACAAACAAAGGATCATGATCAGAATTCAACTCAAAGGGACATACCCCAATCTCAAACTCCAAAACTCTAGGAATAAAGCTCTAAGAGTAGATAACGTAGTCTACCACACTTTGACCATTATAAGTTTTGTAGGTGATATTACGAGAACTTGGCCAACCCTTCATGCCATTACATATAACCAAGTTATATAAGCTACAGGTCCCTAATAGTTCTGCCCCGAAGTGAGAAACATTCCCATTACCATCTTGAGAAGTTCTTTCCCAAGGCTGCTCTTCTTCCTCTTCCAGCCAAAGAGGATTGTTGATTCCCTTCTCTCCATTATTCAGCTGAAGAGATTGATTGTTAGTTGTTCTTGCATTGAAGTCCCTAATTAAAGCTATTTCCCCCAAGGTGTTGAATATAGAAATGTCTTTTTTTAATGAGGCATATGGATCTTTGCTATCTAACTTTCTCTTTTTATAGAACTTTGAATTTTGTGGTGCAAAGTAGCAAGCAACCAATCTAAAAGTAACCTCATTGTCAATTATTTGTAACCATATGTACTTTTTATTTGGGTCTTCTTTCTCGACTTTCACAATATCATCCCAACCCTCTTTGATTAAGACTATTATACCTCCATGACCCTTGCCTATTTCACTCCCTTTGTTCCATACTGAAATTTTATTGTATCCTTCAAACTCTAGGACTTTGCAGCCCTCATGTTCATGTGTCTCAGTGAGAATAATAATGTCCTTCCCTTCTGCTATGGGCCCCAAACCAGGTCCTCATATCCATGGATAACCTCTACAATTCCAACTTACTATATGTAAATATTCCCGTGGGGCCCCTAATCCCTATTTCTTGTTTGGAAACGATCACTAATTTGAGCTGTCCCATTCTTCAACCAAGCCCACTTTCCTTCATTCCTTGTTGTTTTCACTTTCTCCCATTCTTTCCTTTCATCTTCTTGTTGGGCAGGGGTCAAATCCTCATCTAGGTATATGTGTGTGCCTTTGAGTAGCCCTCTATACTTTAGAATTGCATTCTTGTCTTCTATATTCCTCATGATAATTCTTACATGTTTGTCCCTTCCTCCTTCTATTTTCCTTCCAATTCGACTTGCTTGTTGAATTTTCCCTATCCACTTCAACTTGTCTTTGAGGAAGTCTCTTGCTAAAATGTCGGTTCTCTCCTTCTCACCAAAGTCCCTCAGACCTTTGATAATGATATTTGCAACCTTACTTTGTTTGTCTTTTTCTTCTCTTATTTGCACCTTGATTTGTTTTTCTATGATTTCCTTTTGTTTGTTTGATGCTCCATTTACCACTTGTGACCATGATTTGGCCTCCTCTATGTAGTTTCTCAATTGGTTTTCTTTCAATTCCATGTCAACCAAAGTTGATTGAATCCATTTTATTTGAGTTGTGTCTTCTCCATGCGTCATTTATGATTTCTTAGTGTTGGTTACCTTTAGGAGATCTAATTCTTGTTTTAATGCACCTGCTCCAATTCTTGTTTCCCTCTTTCCATGTTATTCTATACATTTAAAATTTGTTCTTTGAGCACCTTATTTTCTCTTTCCAGATTGCACTTGGACTCTAAAGCTTCTTTTACCCTGCTGTCTTCACACACGATTTTTGTTTCTAAGATTTCAAGCCTCATTTTCATGCTCATGAGCTCCTCCACGTATAACTCTGATGACCACAGTAGAGGAGAAGACATAGGGCTATAAGTGTCTTTATTTTATTGAGGTATTCCTTCCTTGACACCTTCGTTAGTGGCATTCACCTTTGTTATGCTCACCCCCAATTCAAAATTCTTCAGACTTCCTACCAAATTTTCAAAACCTTTATTCTTATCTTGCATTTTTTCTTTTCTCCCATTTGAAATACCTTACTAGCCACCTATGCATTACTGTTGTGTGCTTTGGGTAGGGTAAGGGTGAACTTTTTCTTCTGGGTTTGCCTCAGTTTACGGGCCTTCCTACGCCTCAGGATCCCTTTATATTGCTTAGCATTTACACAGAACAAATTTTCCTCTGCATCCCCTATGACTGCCTTTAGGGGTTCTGATGTGCAAGAGCTCCAAGCTCCTATCAAATCCCGACCTGAAGAACTGTTGTAAGGAGTTTCAGAGCCATTTGTTACCTGCAAGGTGTGAACCCGAGGAGGCTCCAGATACTGTGGGTATAAAAAACTAACAATAGCGCCACCTAGATGTGCATGGGGTCTCCCAAAGCTTTTAAAGTTGTTCCCCATACATTCTACAATCTTCAAGGAATTTAGGTGTTCATTTACTTCCAAAGAGTTTGATTGTTCTACCATGGACCCTTGGCCCACCGGATCTATGTTCCCCACCCACCCCCTCCCACCAAACCCCTATGTTTAACCATCATGCTTTGAACTATTTTGGTTTGCCCAGATTCGCAAAAGAGATGGAAAAAACACGAGAAAAGATGAAGGTAAAAGGAGCAATGACAGTGTTGGATCAAACCTGTCCCCGTTGGCTTGAGAATTCGATAGATGTGGATGGTTTATCTGTGATCTGATTTACCTTGGGATTAGGAGAGGATTTGATGAATCTTATTGACCGAGAATGACATGATATTTCTCATGAAAATAGTGTCATTGTGATGTGAACAAATGGCTATGGTTATCCACAATGCCTTAGAATTCTGGGGAAATAGCTTGCTTCTATGGGAAGCTGTGAAATAATTCAAAGCTTTTATTTTGAAATATTTAAACTAATCTAGTTCCAGCGTAGAAATCGGTTACATTCTCAGGAAATTTATGCAGTAATAGTGAATCCTATTTTAAATTTATTGCTTGCTATCTATGCTATAAAATAATAATATATATATACTTGCTATTCCGGTAGATGCAAATTAAATTAATTTCTATTCATCATACTTATTTTTATTTATTTTATTTTATCAAATGTAGTAGTGATCGTTTCCGATGCTGACGAGGGTAGCTGGATAGGTCAGGTAGACCTTCAATAAAAATCTTGCGTACAATTTGACCAGGGGGTTGGCTTGAATGTTGTTTGGATGGGGGTTAGTGGGGGACAGCTAGGAGACTCAGTCCCAACCATGAGAGAAACACCGACGGTTGATTGGAGATAGACAATCATTCCCAGGCGATTCAATGGGAAGAGTTAGCCCAAGCTTGTAAATGGTAAAAGTTTAATAGATTGGAGGGAAAGGAATTCCTAATCCTATTAGGGGTGATGTGTGTTGTTACGCTGTGTGATCACCAATGTTGGAAGCAAGCATTCAACGCAATCTGCCCGAGGATGTAATGGATAGATTCCTTGCAAAGCTACCAACAAAATATTTCCTCTATCTTAGGTGCGTATGTGAGAGATGGAACAGCCTCCTGTCATCGCCAAGCTTTCCTTTGCTTGCAACAAAACATCTTCACAGCATGACACAATTTGTGGAGAATCTTGAGGTCAGTTATTGGAACATGTACGCGGCTGGTTATTCTTTGTTGTGTTTTACTTCACTTTAAAACAATTTGTTTTGCACTGGTTATATGGTTTAGTCTATGGTTGTGGATTAGTTAAAGGTGAGGTAGAGGAATTATTATAATAGTGTCCTCAATTCTCACTTGCTGAAACATTTGCGCGCCACCAATGTTCTCTTCTATATTGCCGAAATTCAATGAAATCAAGATGCTTTCTATGTGTGTTACCATAAACTTCTTTATTTTAGAATCCATGCCAAATTGAAATGGTAACCTTAGTGTGACTTAAGAAAAAAAAAAGAATCCATGCCATATGGTAACTTTAGTGTGACTGCAATAACGAAGAATGTATACTACCGAATCCCTCAGGCTTGGTATCAATGTTAGAAGCTTGTTTGGTGATTTTTGTAGTAACCTTGTTGTAGTTATTTAAAACTTCAATCTAACGTAGTTGCTGAATTTGAAGGTATTCTAAAGATTACACTTTGCTGGTTAATCATAAGGGTTTCCACTTAAGTTATATGTATATATTTTAGCACTGATATTTTATGGGATGATTATGTGATTGTGCATGGTTCTCCACCAGGGATATTATAGTTTTAATATTGTTCTGGAATGTTTACCGTCATAATCAGCATTTCTATTAGATTTGAAATTGCATTTGTATGAGTTGTTAGTTGTGTGGTTTGATATTATCTTTGTATATTTGAATTAATTTTATTCACCATATGTTGTCACCCTGCCCATTTTGGGAATTAAGTCATGATCAGCAAGTGTTTGGGTTCATGTATAGTTACTGAAAATTTGTCAAAGTGTCAAAAATTCAGTTTGTAACATTTCATACAAATACCAAATTTATTAGTCTTTAGTTATATGCATATCTATGGATTGAAGGGATGGTATGCGTATCTACACACCCATATCCAATTGTTGTGCACACACTGCCATCAATTTGGGGACATGCTGTGGAATTTAACTTGCCTTCAATGCCTGTCATATTCCTACATTTGGAGCAGAACTTGTCCATAAAGACACCACCCTATGCACTCAATTTGACTGCTTAATGGTGTATCCAACCTCAAAAAAAAAATCCTGTGTGTAAATACTTTCAGCTATATCAATGTAAGGTGCAGTGAGAGAGAGTAGCAAAATAAGATGTACATTGAATAAGATGTACATGAAATCAATGCAATGAAATGAAATATTTTAATGACGTCCACGAGGCCAAAATAAGATGTAGAGTGTTCTTTAAGATGTAGAGTGAAAGAACAGTGCACTCTGGTGCCATGCTCATTTACCATTAAATGCATTAATATCATCACGTGGTAGGATAAAATGATTATATCCAATTGACCGACAAGAAATATTCGATAGGTGAAAACATGATAAAAATGTATATATAACAATAGCAAACAATGGTGTGTACAAATCCTATATTTAATTTAGTTATTACTTATTATCACTAATCATTGATCAATTATTGTAGCATGTTCTCAATTATATATATATATATATATATATATATATATATAAAATTAGATTTTGTATATAAATTGAAATAGATAAATAAATAAAATAAAATACTAATAGTATTCAAAGAAAAGTCAATACAATTTATTTGGTTTAATGACATCAGAAAAATATCATTTAATGGCTTAAACATTTGCAACAGAATAAGAATATGAATTACAGATCAAGGCACTCATTTGAGTATTTATTTTATATGTTCCATGTATTAGTATTTAGCCTTTGTATATAGTTTAATTTGATTTGAGCAATAAAATTGTGTATGTTGAAATGAATTAAGATATTTTTACTGTCAACTGCTGATATTTTTGGTAAATTACAGTGTTGTGTTGCAGAAAAAACTGCTCATGCATAGTTATGTTTTTTGCAATAGTAATTATGGGTTTTGTCCTTCATTCATCCACCATTTTAGAACATTTTGAATTATTAAATTTGACTTAGTAATATGAAAGTTATGATCATTTGAATGCTGCCATGTTTTGCTGCAAAACAGTAGATCAAAAATTTATAAGTAATAATATGATAAAATATGGGACTTGACTCTTATTTATATATATTCATTATTTGTAGAGAATTTTGTTTCCATCCATTATAGTGACTTAGATTTATCAGAATTATACCATATGGATTGATATGTAATGGTTTAAAGCCATCTCTTGATGTATGCATGTATTGTTAATTAAGTCAAGTTCCAACTTGATAGGCATTGTTCATAATCCTTATTCTCATAAAGTTCTTTCCTTTATGGCGTGGGTTGGAGATATTAAGGCATGATATAATTGTTGTTCAAAATGTTTAATAATTGATACCCATGTGTATAAGGGATGTATGTTAAACTCTAGTTAGAATCTCTCATATTAGAATTAGAACGAGTTTGGTTATAATCCTAAAAACTTTAGGTATCCAAAATAGTATTAGTCACCTTGTGATTGTAAATTATTCTTAGAGAGACCTTGTATTAAAAGTAGACATTATAGACTTGTTAGAATAATTAGTTCCTCTCTTCTAAACTTAGCATTGTCTTGCTAGATTATTAATTGACTAAAAAATATATTTTATTATTATGTAAACTCGTAGTATTATGAAAGTACATATATGTGGTTATTTTACTCTTAAGGATTAAAATGTATATATGGTATGTATATATGCTTAAGGTTGAAATTGATGTCCATAACACATTGTAAGTGGGTTTTTGTTATGACCAACTTATTATCATAGCAAGTGTGTATTGGAATGGTTAAACTAAGATTGAGTTTGGTTGTGCATGGGGATTGCGTGTGTTACTTAGTTGTTTTAGATAATTCTTGGGAGATCATTTATGTGGGTCCAGGCACAATCCTTGACCTTGAACTAATACTACCTATTATTACAATGTGGGGAGTTGCTCGTGGTTTGAGTTTGAAGTTGATGTTAAGCTATCTTCTTAACCTTGTGATTTTATTCCTTTTGTTACCCAACCATGTGGGAGATGGTTGAAGTCTAATTGTTGAACTACGATGCCTCTGCAAATTATATATGTAGGAAAGGCCGTATGAGACGAGCCTTTGAGGACTAGGTCTGGCCCCTAGGATTTGTTCTCTTATTATTCTTGTGATTATTATTGATATATAAATATATATGTTATTATTGACATGTGACTTATATAATGTTTCATATTCAATTTGGTTTGGTTGAACTGTTTAAGTATACCTTGGAGATGTGGATTCCATGTCTCCTATCGACTGACCATGATGGTCTAAAAAATTTAGTTATTGAACTAAAAGAATTATAGTTTACAATTGGTCAAATTTGTATTCCTTCTTGTAGTGCCTGCTTTGGTAGCAAACTTGGAGAGTTTTGCAAGTGTAAGTGAATGAAATTTGGAATTTGTGTTTTGTCCTTAACTATTTTTTGAGTGTTAAATTTAGGGCATTACACAAAATAAGATGATATCATTGATACATTTCTTTTGAAAGATAGTAAGATGGCTTACTTAGATGCTAAAGCAACCTTAGATCCCCCCTTGATAGAAGATCATCAACAAGAAGTCAAATATGTTGAGGTTATGAACACACAATTGGCCAGTAGATCTCCCTTAATTATTGGACCTCCAAAAAATCCTCTTGGACCACCTAAGAGGGTGGGTGCAAAAAGATGGGGAGCCAAAAAGTGGCCAACCATCTTTGAAATTTAAAAAATTCATAACACGAGCACGTTATGTTCTCTATAAACAAAAAAAGAAAATATCATTTATTCTTTCCACGTTTTCCTGCTAATTTATGACATACAAACGCTCAAGAGCATGCTCGCATTATAGGAGAGCTCATTATTCATCGTTTCTTTATTGAAGCTTCACCAAAATTCTGCCACAAAGTTGGGGAGGTCAAAGGAGTATGTTTTTATTGTTTTTTGTGTGAATTTATAATTAAATAGGTAGATTTATTATTTTTTTGATGTAAATTTATTTAATTTTTAGGAAATGATAATGCAACTACAAACCCTCTTGAAATTCCTCTTCAAAATCCTAATTCTTCTCAACTTGAAATCCCTACCAAAGAACAAGCCCAACAAACACCTCCAACGATTCCTCAATATACTCCAAGAACTCAAGAAAATTTAATAGGGAAAATTGAAAACATCAAAAAACAAATTGAGGATATAATTGCAAGGTTGAAAGATCCTACAAGCTCAACCTTGCATAGAGACACACTTGCTCAATCACTTGAATCAATGTTATCAAATGTAGATTCAATTAGCAAGAAAATAACTAGTTGGTCGAATAAGATATGAGAGTATAGTAAATTTTATGCAGATAAATTATCTCATAAATAAGTGAAAGATGAAAAATTTACAAAATTTGACTTGTGTTCCCTATTCACAAACCCTAGAATTAATCAACCTTTACAATCTTCAAGCAAGAGGCTCCCTATCTATTGGTGCAACCACCAAGTGATAAATAACCATTTTTGGCAAAGTTGGTGGATGGTTTTTTAGCATCCCCCATGCAACAAAAATGAGGTGCCATAATATTTTTTGAGGAAACTCTACTATGAGTTTGTCCTCGATAAGATGCCAAACTAGTTTGATATGTGATATTTCCAGGGTAGAGGCGGGGTCTCTACATAGGACAAAGCGAGGGCACATCTTGACCCACAACGACCATCAAGATGAGCAATCACTAGACCAACATATGAGCATGTGGCTATCCCTTCCATTGTGAAGGAGAGTGTTGAGATCAAGACACTGCAATAGATTAGTTCCCTGACTCACAGCTCATACATCATGCCAGTCTTGTAGCACATGGTGAGTCGAGCGAGTCTTTGGGGAGTAGAGTTCCACCTCATATTTTTCAAGCTTATAGGAAGCCCTATGATTATGACCCCATGCATAATTAGGATGTAGGTGTGCAGGGTACATCTGCAACTGATTAGATGGTGATGACAGATGCCCTCCTTAATGAGGCATTCAAACATGATAGTCGGGTAAATGTTAGCAAGCTCATTGAATTTAATTTATTAAATTTCAT
The DNA here is from genome assembly GCA_007115665.2 of Sequoiadendron giganteum. Classification (NCBI taxonomy): domain Eukaryota; kingdom Viridiplantae; phylum Streptophyta; class Pinopsida; order Cupressales; family Cupressaceae; genus Sequoiadendron; species Sequoiadendron giganteum. The sequence goes on from CM021102.1 coordinate 194,557,323, forward strand.
TTTTGAAATGCAAGATTAACTAAATTAGTTTAATGATTATAATGAAATTTTAGGGTTATAACGTTCATTCTATTTTCAGCAGTCCTCCACCTCTCTATTATGCGATGACATGTACTGCGAAGGTATGTAACTAGTAAATAATTATAAATATTACATGTGAATAACATTATTATATGAATGGTATTCTTATATCTAATTTTGGATGTTGAATAGGTTAATCTTGGAGATTCGACGACAACACTGAGGCATTCAAACTTGATAGTCGGGTAAATGTTAGCAAGCTCATTGAATTTAATTTGTTAAATTTCACTTTTGAAATGCAAGATTAACTAAATTAATTTAATGATTACAATGAAATTTTAAGGTCATAGTGTTCATTCTATTTTCAGCAGTCCTCCACCTCCCTATTACACAATGACATGTACTACAAAGGTATGTAACTAGCAAATAATTACGAATATTACATGCAAATAACATTATTATATGAATGGTATTCTTATATCTAATTTTGGATGTTGAATAGGTTAATCTTGGAGATTTGATGACAACACCTCCCAATGGAGGTGGTCATCGAAGCTTCACTCAGGTAATAAAATAAAGAGTTTAACTAATGAATTGTCAAAAATAGATTTTTGTAGTTTATATTCATATTGTTGATTACATTACATTGCACATCTTTCAAACTCAAAGAATTACTTCATATTGCATAACCAATAAGTAGATGTTGATAGATGACAAAATCTCAATTACAATATAGTTTTTTACAAAGTCAACATAAGCAATTATGTAATTACTTCGCATTGCATAACTAATAACTAGGAGCAATTGCCAATTGCATTTTCTTGTCATGGAATTCCATGAGACCACATTTCTTTGAGGCATTTTCTCAAATAGTTCACTGACTTTTCTATGTTACTGCTTACTATTATTCTTTGATAGATTTTTTCCAAGCATCCATAGTTTGTTCAAAAGCACCTATTTTAGGCTTTTAGCCATAGTAGCAAGGCATCGAATTGTTTGATAAAATGGTTTGGTAGACATGTATGGAAATGTGAACATCACCATGAGACCATATTTCTTTGAGGAGTTTTTTCAAATAGTTCACTACCTTGTCTATGCTAGCACATTTTCCATACATGTCTACTAAAGCATTTTAGCAAATAGTTCATTGCTTTGTTGTTATGTCTAAAAGACTAAAACAAGTTCTTTCGAACAAACTACGGATGTTTGGAAAAAATATATAAATGCATGATTATAGTAAACAATACCATAGACAAGGCAATGAACTATTTTAAAAAATTCCTCAAAGAAATGTGGTCTCATGGTGATGTAATGGAATTCCATCACCATGAGACCTTATTTATTTGAGGCATTTTTTTAAACAACTCACTTCCTTGTCTATGCTACCACATTTTCCATACATTTCTATGAAATAATTTTATCAAAGAGTTCATTGCCTTGCTGCTATGGCTAAAATCCTAAAACACATGCTTTCAAAAAAAATATGGATGCTTGAAAAAAATATGTCAAAGCATAATAGTAAGCAATAACATAGACAAGGAAGTGAACTATTTGAAAAAAATGCCTCAAAGAAATATGGTCTCATGGTGATGTCATGGCATTCCATCACCATGAGACCACATTTCTTTGAGGCATTTTTCAAACAGTTCACTGCCTTATCTATGCTACCATATTTTCCATACATGTCTACCAAAGTATTTTATCAAATAGTTCACTTCCTTGCTATTATGTCTAAAATCTTAAAATAGGTGCTTTCAAAAAACATGGATGCTTGGAAAAAATATATCAAAGCATAATAGTAAGCAATAGCATAGATAAGGAAGTGAACTATTTGAAAAAATGCCTCAAAGAAATGTGGTCTCACGGTGATGTCATGGCATTCCTTCACCATGAGACCAAATTTATTCGAGGAATTTTTTCAAACAGTTCATTGCCTTATCTATGCTACCACCTTTTCCATACATGTCTACCAAAGCATTTTATCAAATAGTTCATTGCCTTGATGCTATGGCTAAAATCCTAAAACAGGTGCTTTCAAATAAACTATGGATGCTCGAAAAAAATATATCAAAGCATAACAGTAAGCAATAGCATAGACAAGGCAATGACATCACCATGAGACCACATTTCTTTGAGGTATTTTTTCAAACAGTTCACTGCCTTGTCTATGCTACCACATTTTTCATGCATGTCTACCAAAGCATTTTATCAAGCAATTCACTACCTTGCTGCTATGGCTAAAATCCTAGAATAGGTGCTTTCGAACAAGCTATGGATGCTTGGAAAAAATATAGCAACTTGCATAATAGTAAGCAATATATAGCTCAATAAGTACTCAAAATATTGTTGACTATCTCATACATAAAAAGCCATGACCTGCATCACTATTCTAGTTTTTGTAATTGAATAATGTTTTATTTTCCAAATGATGCAAGTAGAGACACCTCTCGATGTTCATAGGGCAATGGAGCATGATGTCTCTTTTGTAATAGACATATTGATTCCTTTGATGACAAAATGAGGTAGATAAGTAAATTTCAAATTAAATTCATTATTATAGTTGTTTATTATTGAAAAATCAAATGATTATTGATTTTTAGTTTAATTGTATTTGGATGGTTTCTATAGGACTTTGGAATTCCATAACCTAAGAATTTCATTGTGGCAAATGAGGAGAGATATCATTTAGAGGTGGTAAATTCTGAGCTCCTACAATGATTTTAATAACTAAGCCTTTACAACCATGATTCAGAGATTGGATATCTAACTTGAATAGCCATTTTAACCATCATGAAGGTGCATTTAAATTGTCAACCCAAGGACGTGAACTTAAAATGAGTCAACACAGTATGTGCACTAGGAACTCAAAGTAGTCATCTTTGTTCTACAACTAAGAAAGACTTAATACTGAAAGTAAATTGTATGGAAAGAGACAAAGTAAATGATGAAAATTACTCAACAATTAAACTTAAACTGAATATGCATGACATGAATGAAAATTTGAGCAATAACAAGAAACTACTCTATTTGCTTTGGCTATAGGAACAGTCACATAATGGAATTCTAGTAGTTGTAGGAATAGTCAGTGCCAGATTCTTAACTAAGTACTAAACATAAGCTAATACTAATCTAACTAAACTAAAGGAATGGATTCCTCACCAAGTGGGCACCCTTGGATGAGTATCCTCTAAAAATAATACAAATTCAGATACGCAACTCAGAATCTCATTTTATTCATTGGAAAGTGCAAATACAAAAGAGTATGTCTAGTAATATTATCATATTGTACAATAACTTGGCAAATAACTCTTGAAGAAGGAGGATCCGAAACTTATTTATACCAACTAAATAGGGCAATCAACTCCCACTAACTGAGAGGACACCATTTAGGGAAAGAGGGGAAAAGAGTGGAAGGGTGGTTACACATGCAGGGGAATCCGTTCAAACATGCATGTCCAAACAAAGACTCGACCATTGCAGTAATGCCTGCATCACTCAATGTCATTAAGGATCAACACAAGGCAGTTACATGTGGCTAACATGGGAATCTCCTGCCATCGTCCTCTAGTTGACCTTCACACGATTCCTCTGCACGACTAGTTGGTGGTTACATTTCTCAATTTAGCATCCTCAAATATGTCTGCATGGCAATGGTAGTACGTATAATAATTGCATATCTATAACCACCTTAAAGAACATTCATTAACCACTATAATTATAGAAGTTTGTGTAGAAATAGATGTATGTGGATATAAGATAAGATAGAAATATCTATGAGAGAAAAGACTAGACCTACCCTTTTGTATCTGCTATATGATAATATAAAGGAGTTACAAGGAATATTTGTGTGTAATGGATATGTGAGCATTTTCTTTTGATGTTATGATATTGTATATGATGTATGCCTTCTAGATTCTTACTACACATGCTTGTTTCTCTTATTGTGTCCTCTGGGGTATAAATAGACTACTCATCTTTAGATTGTACTTCCCCCATTTCTCTTTCCAACATTGGTTCTATTGCAAGGACCTTGGAGAGAATAGTAAAGAAATTGGAAGCATAGAAGAGTAAAAAATATTGGCAAAAAACTAAATTTTCATCAAAACCTAAAGGCCATCTCTATGAGAGGGGGGTAGACCATTAGGGATGATGAATGGGAAGGGGGGAAGGATCCTAGAGATCCTTGAAAAGAGGTGATTGTTCAAAATTTTCTTTCAAAAATCATAATATAGGGAAAAAGGATAGAAGTATGGACCAATGATACATATGGGAATACAAAAAAACAAAAGGAAGAGAGAGATATTTGAAATCATCAGATTAGGGATGGAAATGAATGTGGAAGAAAGGAAACTAAAACAAATCTAGGAAAGAGAAGAAAGGTACCACAAGAGAGAAATAGAAAGAATAGAAAAAGAGCAAGTAGGAAAAATGGTAGAGGAAATCCTAAAGAAACTAGTGGAGTGTGCCAAGAAGGGTGCTACTAAGCACGTTGAGGTGGGTGCAGCCAATAATAGGAAAGGAAGAGGAAAAGAACTGGAAGCCAATGATACTTCAAAAGAGAAAAAGGAAAAAGCGATGGAACCTAATCCCAATCCTAAGGATTTGTTAACTGAATATAAAATGAGATCAATCACTAATGAAAGGGAAAAATTAAAAATTAAAAGGTATGAAAAATAGACATCACCCCTAGACTAGGAGTCACCCCTTAGGTCCGATATAACACACATAGAGATAGATAAAGAAAGAGAGGAAGGTAGAAAAACTTGAATTGTAGACAACATATACACTAAATTGGGATGTCATAGAAAGTAACAATCAATCTATTGAGTGGAGAACCACAAAGGAGAAAAATAACTACAAATGAACAAAAAGTGACATTGAATCCAACTCCATCTTTAGCAATCAAAGAAGTGGTATCACAAGTTCATAGGAAATATCATCAAAGGAAGACATGGCAGCAATGAGGAAGATGTCAATATTTGAAAAGGACACTAATAATACCACAGAGCACAAAATTATTTGATTTTATCAGCTCCTTGAGAGAAGAACTGCTAAAATAGTATCGCAAAGCATATATCGAGAATGACAAACCCTAGGAAAAAGTGAAATAGTCCTTTTTAAAAAACTTTGACAACCCGAAACTCTAGACGAAGGGAATGAGAAAGGTAAGAGAATTATCATAGTGAGATGATGAGTCTATCTTAGAGTTTGAAAAGAGGTTCAAGGAAGTGGTCAGGCGACTAGATGAACCACTAAACGATAAATAGAAAAGATAATGGTTCCTTTATGCCATAACTCTGGAACTCATAATGGCCCTAGATGGTAGAAACTTTAGCTTATACTCAGAATTAGTCACATTGGTGTGCCAAATAGAAGGTTAGTCCTAGAGAAGGATGGAGAAGGAAAAGGAGAATAATAAAATCAAAAGATTACAATTAGAAATGGATCAATTGTAGTTAAGATAGGAGCTTAAAAAATAAGGGATTGGTCCACAGAGGCCTAACATGTGGTGTTTCTATTGTGGTAGAGAAGACCACATACGGAACGAGTGCCAAATGGAAATAGGGGAGAAAAAGGAAAATGATCTAAGGGTAAACCTCCACACCATTAAAAAAAAAAATTCTCTATATTGTGACATTCATTGAGAGTGGGATAGCAATGAAATAGTAGAATGTCTATCACACAAGTTCAGGGTGAAAGAGGAACCCAACTATGACTGAGAGATGGCATACATGAAGGGACTAACGAAAGGACCATTGTATGCCCAAGATCATGGATACAAGGTACCACCATGACAAAACCATAGAACTGCTAATGCCATCTAAGGTCCAAGAGACTATAATGATAATGACCCATACTAGGGAGGAAGAGGAAGAAGAGAAGATGCTACTTGCTTTAACTGGAGTAAGCCAGGACACTTCACTATGGAATGTTGGCTAGAAAAGAGAAAGCAATGTGTATTTTGTGATGAAGAAGATCGTGATGCATTTAATTGTGAAAAAGTGTGCCAACATTATAAAAATACATAATCACAAGGTCAAAAGGACAAACAAAAAGATTCAAACACCACAAGAGGGGCCAGACTCTTCCACAAAGCATCTAAAAACCCACATGAAGGAACTAAATGGTGTCAGAAAACAAGAAAAGATGAAGGATATGCTACGAAAGAAGATAACATTGAAGAAGAATACTTCATGGAGGCTAGGTCCCTAACAAAAAGGGTAAGGCCATAGTAGTAACCAGGCAAGGCATAGATACTCAAAGAGTTGATGCAATGAGTTTAGAAGAAGAGGAAATCTCTAGGAAGGAAGGGGAATTCCACCCTACAAAGGAACAACATTATCAAAATAGTAATTTACAAACTAAAAGAGTTTTAGAGAAAGAACAAGAGGAGAAAGAGGAGAACAACTAATTTACAGAATAAGAAGTCTCTTAAGCAATTTTCAAAGTTAGTAGGGCAACATGATCTACTTACCAAATTAAATAAGTTTGGTAAATATTGGAACAAGAGAAACCTACCACAAGTTGGAATTATGGGAAAACATTGGAAAACAAGACCAATAATGATTGATTCAGCCTAATAGAATAATATGAAATACCAATAACACAACCCCATTCCACACCATCAGAGGAATAGGAAGTATATGAATGTAAGGACTCGATGGAATGGGAGTAACCGGATCAACAAAACATTATTTTGCAATACAGGAGGATGAGAAAGAACTAACACCAAATATAGAAATCAATTAGGGGCAAAGGGAAATAGAATAATTTTCCACCCCAAAACAAAAAATACAATGAACCAATTGAACTAAAAGAAACAAATATTACAGCAAAGGGAGATCCTAAACTAGCACACACAAGTGATTATTAGGATGAAAAAATAGTTGCACAAACCATTGAAGCACAAAAGACTTCCCAGATCTATTCCCACAAAACTTTTACCAAAATAAAAGGAATCAAGGAGGAAGTTGGAGTCATGAAAATTCAACTTAAAGAAGGCACCAAACCAATCTGAAAGAGGCCATATAGATCAAATCCTAATTTATGAAGAAGAAAGTAAAAATTCAAATAGAAAAGATGTTGGCTTCTAGGATAATCAAACTAATAGAGGATGCAGAGTGGATATAAATCCAAGGTAGTACAAAACAAAAAGATTGGAGAAATAAGGGTGTGTGTCAACTTTTGAGAATTAAACAAAGAAAGCATACATGACCCATTTCCCACACCATTCACGGAGGAAATAGTAGAGTCAGTAGTCAAAAGGGAGATTTACTCATTCACAAATGGTTTCTCCGGTTACCACGAAGTAAAGATCAAGGAAGAAGTTCAGCCTAAAACAACTTTGGATACCGAATGGGGATCCTATATGTATAAAGTCATACCATTTGGATTGAGGAATTCTCTAGCAATATTCAGTTGCATAATGATCAATACTTTCAAAGACTTTATTTATGATTTTTTTGAATTCTACTTAGATGAGTGAACAATTTGTGGCTTAGTGAAAGGCCATATTTAGGTCCTCTGAATAATGCTAAGCTAGTGTAAAAGCATGCATATTTCACTAAACCTAAAGAAATACACATTTACAATACCATATGGGACACTTTTAGGCAACATTATATGCAAGGAAGGATTAATGGTAGACCCAATGAAATTGGCCTTGATCCTAAATTTTCCACCACCAAAGAATGCTCCAGAAGTCAATACATTTTTAGGATACATGGGATATTATAGAAAATTCATCAAGGGTTATGCCACAATTGCAGGTCCACTAGAAGAACTTCTAAAAAAGAAAACCAGGTGAAGCATCGAATGGAATGAAGAATCCCAAAAGGCCTTTGATACTTTGAAGTAGAAAATTGTAGAGGAACCAATCTAAATCTTTCTAGATTGGAATAATCCCTTCCATGTTCATATTTATGCCTTTGGGATAGTAATAGGATTAGTGCTCACCCAACCTAAGGAGAATAGAGATCATCTTATAGCATTTTCTTGTAGGAAATTATCAGCAGTAGAAAAGAATTATACTACCATAGAAAGAGAAGCATTAGAAATGGTGTATGCCTTACAAAATGATAGAAATTATTTACTATCCCTCTTTCACCTTCTCTACAAATCATGAACCCCTCAAATATCTACTCAACAAACTAGTAACTCATGGACGGATATCTCGATGGCTATTACTATTCCAAGAATTTGACCTTAAGATAATCATAAAACTTAGAAAGAAAACCCATGGATCAGATTACCTGTCATGGATTAAAACTGGTGAAGAATCAAATACACACGGGGAAGAGTTACCCAATACACACTTGTTCCACATTACAACAATACCGAAAGAATTAGAGGAAAATATTATTTTTCTATCAACTAGGGAGTTCCCAAAAGACATATCCCTGTAAGACAAACAATCGTTAGTGCGGAGAAAAACACCATACACATTAGTAGAGGGATAATTACACAACAGGGGGAAATAGTACATCCTAAGAAGAGTTGTATATAAACATGAAAGGAAGTCCATTTTATAGGAGGCGCATGGAGGAATTGTCGAAGGACATAATTTCAGAGAAACAACCACAATAAGGGTAAAAATAGCAGGACTATGAAGGCCAACATTACACATGGATGTCGAAGAATATACAAAGGGGTGTGATATCTTTCAAATAGTAGGGAAATCTACCGCCCCTGATGAGATTCCCTTGACACTGATACTAGCCCAAAATCCTTTTCAAAAATGGGAAATAGATTTTATAGGTCCAATTGAGCCACCAAGAAATAACTCAAGAGCTAGGTTCATTATAATAAGTGTAGAATATCTACAAAAGTGGGCATAAGAAAAATTGACCAAAGACTATATTGCAAAAACTACCACAAAGTTTTCATATGAAAACATTATTACCAGATATGGATGCTCATTAAGTATAGTCAACGACCAAGACACACAATTCGTAAACAATATGATAAAATAAATACTATATAACTTTATGTGAACATGCAACAAAAGATATCCATACCATCCACAAGTGAATGGGGCCAATGAAGCCTTAAAAGAAAAATTTAGCAAAGTGTTAACGAATATGTGTGATGGGAACTGAACAAATTGAGATGTTAAGATACCGGCAGTACTCTGGGCATATCACACTTCATATACAATGACTAGCAAGTTCACACCATTTTAGTTGGTATATGGCATGGATCCAACAATACCCACGATTTTCATAGTCCCTAACATACGTACCACACTAACCTTGCGGCTAGAAGAGGATGAATATTTGAGGATGAGAATAGAAAACTTGGAAAAATTGGATGAATTTCAACAAGTTGCTATGTATAACCAAAATTAGAATGACAAAGATAGAACGAATGACATGACCAGAACTTGTGGTTGAAAATATTCTAAGTAGGGGACTTAGTACTAATATATGATAGAAAGTTTAAGAAACAAGGGAAGTTGAAGGTCTAGTGGTTGGGACCTTATTACATCCATAACATAATTGAATCTAAAGCAGTCAAACTATGACAACTAGATGGTACACTCATAGTAGGGCACATTAACAGAGCATGATTGCTCAACATTATTACCTACCACCAGATTGAACACATTAAACCATAAAATATGTGATGTACATATACCATATTTTAAACCTTAGAAAAATTAAGCATAAAAAATACAAACACCACCCGTCAAATCAAACCAACAGCTCAAAAAACCTGCAAAATAGGTCAAGCATTAAATACCCAAAAATTCATTAAAAGATGTTCCACGACATAAACTCATCTAGAGCAACAGATCAAACAAATTGGGGACAATATAAAGGAGACTAGGGTGATCTACCAAATTTTCTTATAGTGGTCAAATACAACAAGAAACCTTTGGATGTAGATCATTCAACTAGACGATCATATAGCACAAATGGCCTATGACCCCTTTCAAGATCTATCCAAAGCAACAAGGGATAATATAGAACATCTACACATTTAGCTATAATAACTCCATATCCAAAGGGGGCTAGTTAAAGAGCAACTACAACAATTAAGGGAATCAATGAGTACAAGTTGTGATTCCTCCAACTCATATTGCAAGAGGAAAAGTAGATAACCAGCAACATTACAATCCCCACCACTTTACAAGAGCAATGAATATATTGGCCCAAATGCAAGAACAAGTAGGAATAATTCTCTAGACATAGGCACATTGGACCTCTATATTGGCAAGACTAAAGATAGAATACCAAAACATCCTTCCCAACTGAGCAGCATGCCTTGAGGACAAGACATCATTTTAAAAGGGGGGATGATGTTAGTAGGTCAAGGTTAGAAACAAAACATACCATAGGGTACCGAAAGGAGTCTACAGTACTGGGAGAAGACACTAGCTACTATTAGGAGTCATGTCCCTTCAAGGGAGTATATGTATATATTCCATATATAATAGAATAGAATGTTTAGAAATAGATGTATGTGGATATAAGATAAGATCAAAATACCTATCGGAGTAGAGACTAGACCTATCCTTTTGTATCTTTTATATAATATATAAAAGAGTTGCAAGGAGTATCTATGTGTAATGGATATGTGATCATTTTCTTTTGATGTTATGATATTGTATATGATGTATGCCTTCTAGATTCTTGCCACTCATTATTGTATCCTCTAGGATATAAATAGATTACTCAAGGATTACTAGGCTATATATATTTAGACTATACTTCCCCCATTCCTCTTGCCAATAACCACTACACCCAATTTTTTAATCAAACCAATAAGTTGTTGTGTCGAACTCAGTGAAAAAAATTTGACTTCAGAAAAACACATTGGGATTAATTTTTAAAAATGATGCAACACAAACTAACATTGGTCAAAGAAAGAGATTTCACAATTTGATTGAAACACAATTACATGTTTGAACACCTGAGAAGGATCTAACACATCATTTTGAAAGGCTTGAAATTTGAATGACTTACAAGAAAAACATAAGACAACAATGTTCTAGGGAATAGTTCTTCAAATTTTGATAAAATCTCTGCAACTTGTGCTAATAACGTTTCATCCCAATAGTCTCCTATTTTGGAAAGTTTAGGATCTTCTTCCTTAGCAATATTTTCTTCTCTTATTTTAATTAGTTGGTTATAATAATTTTGTTTGGATTTTGTTGGAGATTCTAATTCTCTTTTGCCTTGTTTGACTTCTATGTCTAATTTGTGTGTATCACCATAATCGTTGTTTGTCAAATAGCCTCTTCTATTTGGTAATGTAGATTCATTATCTAGTCATTCTATGTATTTCCATATTCCTTATGATTGTGGAGGTGGTATAGAGGTTTGTGATACCACCACTTCCTGAATTTCATCTGGATTGAATATTATCTCCTTCATTTTGAGAAATATGGTATGTATGTCTATATATCTTCATTATAAAAAGAGAATCTATGTCTAAAATCCATTGTAAGTTTTGTCCAATATTTTATTTCTCCTCTTTTCTCTTAGTTTATGTACCAATTTTGTGCTATAGGTGTTAGTGTCTAATAGAATAATTGGATATATATATTCATTCATCATACTCATTTCTTATTATCCATGTGGTAATATGATTGGTTAAATGATCTTTTGATAAAATATTTCCATTATATTTTTATATGTACTCTCCTTCCTCTAGTAGATATCTTTTTTTTATTAAGATTTTAAATATTTCCCATTGTGTTAATTGTTCCTTATGTGTATTGTACCAACAAGTAGTGTTACTAATGAGTGTATGTTTTAATATGTTAAGTCTCATTTCTTTAGTTTGAAAAATTATTTCTATTTGTGTAATGAATGATAATAAGTCACCAATTCCTAAGTATTTGGGTAGTTTTATACGTGAAATTCCTTGTGAGATGTTATTATGTGTTGAGATACATGAGTTGTAGCAGTTATGTTATCTTCAAGTGTATCACAAGGTTTTTGTGGTAAAGTTTTCAAGACTACAGTAGAATGCAGAGCATCCTTCAGTGTCTTTTGAATCATGAATATTCTACAAAATCTAGTAATCATCTAGGAATGGAGTTTTGGCTCCTCCTACATCCTTGCATCTAACACATCCTCAATATTTATGCTATATGTAGTGCTTTCTATTTCAAATTATTTTGAATTAGGTTATTCCAAACTTTCATTTGGTGGTAGCCATGAGATTGTATACAAGTTTTTTTTTCGTATTCATTATATTTTTTTAGTTTCACTTCTTCTATATATGATTTACTCAAGTTTTTCCCTAAGGGGATATGAACTATTATGTTGTTGTCAACAAATGATATTTCCTCCTTTTTGGAGTCTACAATTCCATTTACATTTACAAACCATTTGATTTTGAGTAATGCATTGAATTGGTCAAAGGTCTCCTTTATAGAAACAACTTCAAAATCTACTATTTGTGTCACTCCTTTGACACTGAATTCTACCTGTTTCCATGTTCCCAGGGTTGCCATTCCTATACCATCTACCAGGCTGATATATATTATAGTGTATTTGTTCTATTTTTGGTCTTCCTATTTGTTCACATTCCTTTTTTGGGGGAATTTTTATATCAGCTCTTAAGTCCACCATGAAATTAGTTAATTTTGTATGATCTATGCTTACTTTAATCATAATTTGTCATATTTTCCATTATCTATCATTCTTGTTTATGTTTCTAATTTGTGATATTTTGTTTTGTTTGTTACAGTACTTGAAAATTTTCTTTAGTTTATCCAATAGGTTAGATTGTTTAGATATTCTTACCAATTTCTTAAGTATTCCTGCTTCTTGTCTAGAAAATTATTCATTCTATTATGTTTCTTTCTCTTGTTCACTTGTGATATTTTTTTGTGTTCCTTCTATTATTTTTGTATGTTGTTTCTTAGTTGGATGGAATTATTCCTCATCTAGGGTAGTTTCTTCCTTTGTAGTTTCATTTCTATCATTTTTGGTATTGTTTCCTTATCTTGTTACTATTGTTGCTTTGTTATAAGTATGATTTTCTACTTCAGAATTGCTAGTCACCTCAAGTTTGATACCAACCCATTTTTCTTTCTAGCATCTCCTCTCTATTTCCTTGGGCTCTTTTGGTGTTTTCCTTAATATCCTTGCTCCTCTATATGGATTTATATTTTGGAGTTATTCTCTCTTTAATTGTGATGCCACATTCCTATAATATGTTTGAGATTTGTTTCAATTGAATATATCATGTTCTATGCTATCGAAAATCCACAAGGTTTATTCCTATCGCCCCAACATTCCATCGTGAAGTGTCCTTATATCTTGCATTTGAAACATGTGGCATTTTTTCATCTTCTCCTTCCTCTACCTTGGACTCTATCTCCTCAAAATTGGCCTCTTTTAATATATGGGTCTCGAGTCTATTGATTTTGTATAGATTTAATGTTCCTCTTATTTTTCCATTGTGGTACTTTGTACCCATCATCCCGTTGATAAAGTTATCTTTCTACCAATTCTTTGATATATGCCAATTTTTTTTGGGTCACTATGGTTTTTTATGGTTGGGTCTTATCTTAATTGGAATAATTGTGAGGGACAATCTTCTATTTCATGATCATCCCATTCTTTGCAAGTGTCACAATAGAAATTTTTTTTTGGGTAGTTCCCATAAATTTACCCTTAGTGCATTAGCTTTATTTTCTCCAATTTCCATTGGGAATTCATTTCTTATGTATCCTTCACCTCCATAATAATTACACCAGATATTAGGTATTGTTGCAAAGATATCTTGTTTCTCCATCAGGTCTTTTCAGAGTTTTAATTGTTCTATCTCTTATCTTAGTTTATCCATATCTTTGTTCTCTTTTTCCTTTTCTTGTTTCCACCAGGATTAGTTTTCAATCTAGCATTCCAAAGTAAAAAGTTCTAGATAAGTAGTGGGTAAGTGCACCAATCTGTGGCACAATTTTGGCTCTTAAGATGCCACTTTTTTTCTGAAATCAGCAAAATTTGATTTGCACGAGAAAATGAAGATAGTTACGCTCAAAATTTCAAGATGCGGCAAGAACAAAAGTTGAAGTGCTCTGAGTCTAGTTTCTAAGCTACTATTGTTTTTTGAAATTAATGAATATTAAGGGTCTCAAAAAGGAGGGGGGGGAAAACAGGTCCTTTTTTTATAAAAAAAAATAGCATAGCCCCTGAGGGCTCCCCTCTTTTTGGTTAACTTTTTTTTAGAATTACAAAAATCCCAATAGTGAGAAATTAGCTAACACCATGTAGTTTATCCTCCTTCTTTCAGTTAATTTTTTTAATGAATATATAATATTTTATGAATTTTCAAAGTGGACACATCCTGAAAAGCTAAAATTTGAGTGTGCTTCCCCCCAATTTTTTTGCAAACTAATCGAAAATTCTTTTTTTTTTTCATCATGTGTAGAATGGAGTCTAGTTTCAAAAAACGTAATTTTTTTCACATTCTGATGAACGTGTAAAAATCTATCCTAAACCTAGCACATGTTGGTTTTTGACCAAAAACGAAGGCATTTACAATAAAAGCCATGGATCAAAACCTTAACTATATCAAAATGAAAAAAGAATTATATATTTAGATAGCTAAGAGAGAGTTTAATGCTATCAAGATTTTTTTATAAAATTGCATTGAAAGACGTACAAATGAGACGAGGAGCATAGACGAAAATATGAGAAAATTTGGCAAATTCTGGTAATTAACATGTCCAAAGTAGGCCATTTGGGAAGCGCCAAATGGCCTGCTTTGCACAAAACTAGATTTCCGATTTCTCTGGCAAGGAAACTATATACATGAAATAAAAGTTTAAGTATAAGTTGACATTTACATATAGACATTTACATTCTTATACTTTAAGTTATATTTCATGTATATATAGGTAGGATGTTTGAGAGTGGTTTCAGATCTCTAAGAGTTATAATGCAAATTCTAGTTTTTGAAACATCTTAAAAATTTTAGACTTAGTCAAATTTTAGTAATAAGCAGGTCAAATTTTAGTTTTTAGGAGGTCAAATTTCATCTTTCTCTCTCTATCTCACTCATTTTCATCTCTTATTCTTTAGACCTCTCTCTCTCACTATCTCCATCCCTTTATCTATATCTTCCTTGAGCTCAAGAACTATGTCTCTACGTGTCCATCTCTCTCTCCTTCCCTCTCCAATATCTATCTCCCTCCCTCCTTCCCTCTCCTTTTATTTCTATATATCTCTCTCTAATCTCTATACCTACCTATCCCTCCCTCCCTCCCTCCCTCTCCTCTCTTTCTC